>JAGFPH010006325.1:0-14297 GCA_018207615.1 Philaenus spumarius
GGCCATAACAGTTAGTTAGCCATTCAGTTGTTGTGAAGCTATTGTAAACTAGAATTTGAATGTATTGGTTGAGGACTTTCCACTTGGCAGGTTTTAAATTCCTCAATATTAACCTTTGATCTTCATATGTGATATTGCATTCATTACATTCCATTGGTTTTCAAACAATACAATATTGTTTTGTTGTAAACTACAGCTTGTAAAGTTTTATTTTAACAATTACTTCGCACGGCTGCAATTGTTTGGTGAAATTATTAAATCTTTACCACATCTACAAAGCTAAAATGTTTACAAATTAATACAACGAGAATTTTAAAAGTAATTTTGTTGTTTTTTTGCTTTAACTTTCTTAACTTTACAAAGCGAAGTATTTGTTGTGTTTGCATCAAAAATTTGCCGTGTACAGTTGTTACATAATTAGGTAAATGTCTCATTACTCAGTTGTTTATTATCCGATTGTAGCAAATAAAGTATGATTTTGTTCTTCTTAAAATTTTTTATTACTGGTAACATTTTTTTATAAAAAATACGGTTTTCGTGAAATATAACATCAGAGATTTTAAATGGCCGCCATATTGAAACTGTTTAAGATGTCGCAACGAAATTTTATAAATTTGTTTGACTTACCAAGGTACATGTTCGTGAAAAATTTGAAGTTTCTATATAAAATAGTACTCAAGTTATAAAATGGTTTGTAAGAAACACAAACAGACGGACAGACAGAAAACTAGGCATTTCAGACCCATATTTATATGACGTTTTTTGATTGTCTTGACCTAAGGAAGTAATACACAAAATTTTTCCATTGAGTTTGTAAACATCCTGTATATATATATGTATATATGTGTTCGCTCTATAGCGGCCGAATTTTAAGTCCGAATTTGGTTCAAATTTGGTACACATGATGGTTGTCTACGTCGCTCGGACGAGTTCGTTAGCCAAACAAATCCAACAACCGGAAGTACGTTCTTTGACCGGAAGTAACTTTTTTTTTCCTATGAGAATGAATTTGTTTTCGAGTTTTTTTTTACAAATATAAATGAAGGACGTTATTCTGCACATTTTGTTTTTTTTACGCGACCTTATAGCTTGCCCGGTTCCCCCAAAATCCATCGAAAGGTAAAATACCATACAAGCACCCGGTTCAAAGCCATGCTGTGGATTCTACCTCGAGGCTGGCGTGCGAAGCACGCAATGCATTGTGTATTGAAGTCTCTCCCGTACGGGGGTTGGCGTGCAAAGCACGCAATGCTCTGTGCGTTGAAGATACTCCCAATATGCGGAATGGTGTGCGAATACTCCTATTTCCCAAATTGTTGGCTGAAACCCTAAAAGATAGGCCTGTAAACTTAATAGTGTTACCTAAGGATTGGCAGAAAATTGTACTAAAACTTATTTCATGAATCCTAGCAGATATAATTTGTATAATAATTTCTATAAACTTAATTTTGGAAATTTGCTCAACTGACGTCGACGGTTCAGCTGCGTGGTCGAATTATTTATTCCGTAATCACAAGTTGGATCTGAGATTAATATACTTCACCACGTCCAACTCTTAATGTTCGACAGCTCAATGCATGGTAACGGTTTAATTATATTTGTCGGTAATCCACCCACGTCCCTTGTTAATAACAGATCCAGTTGCCACTCAATACAAAACTAATTAATTAAGTTATAAACCGATGCGACTGTGCCAATACCAACAATACACAGCTGTTTCAAATTAAGCGCACGTCTTTGCCTCCATTTATACACAGCGTTGATTTGATTCTTTTACATTTCAATTATAATTTAATTAAGTAAATAGAAGGAAATTAAGCTGAGTGTAGTTTGTATCGGCTGCAGATTTCATTGTTTGAGGTTTCTTGTTAAACATTGATTACCTGACTTCTATAACGAAATAAACTCCCCCAAGTAATTAGTGACAAAGACCAGCAGGGGCGGGTAGGCACATAAAAACCATATTCTGCACATGCAGTGATTCTCTAAGGGTTTTAGTTATATGAAAACATACATCGCAGAAATCGATCAAATTAGTTTTTTTCAGAACTACATAGTGAACGTTTTTTCCCACAATTTATTGATAACAATATGTTTACCAAAGTTCACTTGAACTATTACCACGTTTATATTAACTCTCTTTCTTCCTGTCTGTCTGTTCGGTACAAATTTTAAAATCGATTTCAAACTCTTCCCCATGGCCTGGATAATTGAAACTTTAAATTACATTAGAACTGCCTGTCATAATCTTGTCAAGATAATTAAAATAATCGATAATCGAGATAATCGATTGCAAAATTTCACACGCACAAATATGAAGTGGAACCAGATGGCATTCAAAGACCGTTTTAATGAACATTTGCCGCATACAAACATGCATAAATTAAAATCTAACTTTGCTCAACATTTAATTAATAGTAATCATTCATACACTAATTTCAACAAAAATCTGGTTCCACTTCATATTTGCAAAAAAGGTAGACTTTTGAACGCCTTAGAAGAATTCGAAATTTATAAGGAGTTTAATAACAATCCGTCTAAATTATTAAACGATCAGCTGGATTTTAAAAGTAATAGTTTATATGACACAGCCCTAGACTATTTTAAACCGGTTTTCTATTTACAGTAATATATTTCGTTAGACAGTTTACGACAGTGTACCATGGACCACACTACGACCTACACGACGAAATTGTCCGGCACAATTAAGTTTTTAAAAAGTGTTGTAACTGTGGTGTTTTTGTGTGTTTTTTAAACGTGTTATGTGTTTTATTGTGTTTGTGTAAGTGTACTTGACAATGGGATTGCGGTCCCGAAACGCGTCGTAACATTCGAACGACCAAAAAGTCACAAGACGGAACATTAAAAGGTAATATTTAATATTATTATTAACATATTATCCTATATAATATTATTGATTACTTGTTGTGCCGTATCTTTACGTGTACCGTATTCATAACCTCAAACTGTTTCCATGCGTTCACTTTGGCGGGAACTGCTAAGGTGGCCATCTCTCCTCGATAAAAAGGAGAGATGGCCATATCCGGATTTCTTAAGTTCTCTCCTATTTTCGATTAAAATTACAATTTTGTATATTAATATTTCTCACAAATTTGAGTAAAGCGAAATAAAGTCATTCCATTTTGTAGCCAGAAAGAAATGAGTCCCCATTAGGTTTTCAACTACAGTTGTTATCATCTCTAGCCAGCCATCTTGATCTACGCAAATCTCATCGAGAGTCAAAATCTCTGTGTCAATGTTAAAAGATTTTTTAGTGTTTTTGTTTAAGTGTTTTTATAGTGTGTGTTACGTGCATTTATTTATTATGACTGTGTTTAAATAACTGACGATGACATCATAGCAATGTCGAAACCGGTAATATAAAAGCAAACAAACAAGGATTGTGACGGACCATATAAGGTAATAAACAAATTTTAATATATTTAATTATTATTTAGTAGGGTGCTCACTTTGCCGTTAAATAATTAGTATAGTTTGTTACGTTTATGTCCAACAGATGGCGCTGTTTTTCAAAACGTATATAAAAACACTCGTGTATTCGAATTTAACTTTGTATCAACATTTCAAAGCAATCGGGGAAGAACATTCGGAGATTTAAGATTTTGAACCAAGGAACATTTACATTTCTATTTATATAATGTGGCATTAGTAATTTCTTAGGATAGTTCACCTAAATATAAACCTAAACAAGTGTATAATTAAAGATAAAATTGTAACCTAATAACTAGTAGTTCTGTGAACAGTAGACCTCGCTCGTTGAAATAAAAAATGTGGTTTCGAGCTTAGGTTAAAAATATAGTGCCAGTAAGGAAGAAAGCAGAAGTTTTAGCCAGTGAAACATTATTTTGCAATTACCGCGATTCCGGGGTTTCTAGTTCTCGTTTTTTCCTTTTCTTGAGCTTTAACTGCTAAAGATTTTCTTTTAGGGGGCATGCGTTTTATGTAGATTAATAATGCGTAAGGTAGCTAAAAATATCGCGTTATTAAGGGAAAACAAAGAATTAAATATTTACATACTTAAATAACTAAAACCTAACAATGTATTTACAGTTCCATATCATATTCCAATATTATAATAACGAAAACAAACTATGTTACAACGTCATGATAGTGATCTCAACCCATGTACCAACACTTCCCACGCTGTGTAACGGTAATTTTTTGTATATGCTTTATCGCCGAGGGGTTTCATTTGTTTCATCTCATTTTGTAATTCAATTAAAGTCAAATACTTTTATGGAATAATCATTTACAAGTATACAGTTCAATTCTTTGATTTATTCTCTATACTTTCTTATAATAATATGTCATTTTTGGGCAAAGGATATAGAATTCCTAAATTACTATTCAACAATAGGCCTAGTTTTGTTAGCAGTCTTGTAGTACGAACATAAAAACTGGTGTTTTCAAAATAAGAAATTTGAAATTGATAAATATACAGTTCTATTTAGAACTAAATTATGAAACTTTTTTACAAATATGAAAATAATTACAAAAAATGTTTACTACTTTTTATGTAAGCCTAAAGTTGAACCTTTTCCTTTCGTTACTGAACATGCTTGTTTCTTGAGCTAATAACTTTTTTAATTTTACTTAAATCATTTATTTACTGGTATATATGAATTCTTTAAACCTTTATGTACAAAAAAGCTATGGAACACTTTTGAATTGGTTTAGAATAAACATATAAAAACATGGTTGAAACACAAAAACTTGGACGATTTTTAACAAATTCTAAGTTTACGGCCATTTTGTGAGCTTACCGTTAGAGATACGGAAAAAAATCAAGAATACAATTTTTTTGAAAATCAAATTTTCTACTTGCAAAATGTTATTAGTTTTTAAATTCGACTTACGGTTAAGCCACAAACTGGCTTTGGAAAAGAGCTTACACTGAGAGGAACGGTCCGGCCGCCATTTTCATTTTATTTAAGTTGTTAAAAATGAAAAATGGGAAAAAACCGTATATATACATGGCTCGGCCTAGGAATAAGGAATATTCATGCAAAAAATCATCAAAATCGGTCAAGGCGTTTTGGCCGTAATCGTGAGACAGACACAAAGACACACAGACACACAGATACACATACACACAGACACACAGACGAAATGCCGAACGGTCGAGTTAAAACGGAGACCTCGCTTACGCTCGGTCAATTATTTGTTAGTACCTTATTAGATACTGGAAAGATATAATTGTATTTATAGACATTAAGAATAACGTAATATAATGGGTTGTTGTTTTTAAATGTGTTATTGTCAAGGAAAAGAAACTTCTACAACTACAAGTTGGTCATAAATAACAATGTCAAGATCCTTTTGTGGCAACTTTTTCCACTACTTGGACATTAATGTAAGTGTTTATAGACAACAGATGGCGTCATGTGTTCATAGGTTGAACTGGAACGTCAACCTTAACCTTAGTGTTAAAACTATAGTTTGACTTAAAGTAGAACAGTCTTGGCTGACACGGGCGGGGAAGGTGAGCGATAGGGAATTCCTATTCCAAGAGCCAACCACCGACTACCTTCCGAGCGGTTGTCATAGTAACTATATGCAACGTTGTAAAGCAGCGTTTACATTTATGAGAAGTTCGTTCGTTGGCAGTACAGTGATGCGTAGATTTGGCAACAGCGCGGCCCCTCCACTCTGTCAACCGCTCGGCTCCAAGAACGGTTCTAATTTAAATCAAACTGTTAGTAGCTCAGGTATATTTGTACATAACTGGTACATACTTTGGTAGTTCGATACTTAAGGCTCTGCTCTATAAAAAGAAAAGCAACCGGCGTCTCCAGCGCTTCACCCTATAGCCGTATCTATACAGTGCAATTTCTGGCAGCTGAACGCTGCGACATTGCCTCATTTAAAACCATTTTATAAATCCATCCTATGTAATTGAGTGCTAAAAAAACTGAATACGCTTTATAAAATTACGGATCCGGCTTGAAATTCGCTTTTATTAACTAGCTGACCCGTGCGAGTATTTCGTTAGTGAGTGGCCTACTTACCTGATTTAATACGTTGATTTAATTAAGTAAATTAAGTTTATTTATTTACGTTGGTTTAATTTGATTGATTTGCGTGATAGAACGTAAACAATCTAACAGCTGTCATGTTAGGTAAACATATTGTTAATATATGGCACCTTTTATTAGGAACCATAAATGAAGTATTATATTATAAAAGTTTTTTAAATACATTTTTGTAACGAAAGCATTAATTTTAAGCTGTTTGTATATTTTTCGTCAATAGCGGAGTTATATTTTTTTTCAATAACTCATTTTGAAAAAGAATTAAGTTAGATATCGCTTAGCGACGAAAAACACATTTGAGAAATAATATTTGAGGATTTGTATTGTGAAAGGAAAAGCGTCTAAACTTGGTACTTAAAAAATGTAAATTACGTGACAAATGAACTGGATTTAAAAAAATGTAAAACGCAAAAAAGGTTCTTATTGTGATTGTGGTTAAAATGAGACCTTGAAAACAATTTTATGATACAAAATGAAGGATATAAATGGTTTTAAATTTAACATAAAAATCCAAGATGGCCGCCACTGCAGCAGACCCTTAACAGCCTATTACGGGTTATTGTATCAAAAATGAGTCATAATACTTATTTCGGTGATATGAAAATTTAGAAAAATGTAATAGTGTGTGACCACACGAGAGAAATGTGAACTTTTTATTAATTAACACAACTTACGAAATGAGGAAGTACAATGTCTATTTCAGAGGTATTATACACATATTTTACTATGTGTATTTACTAATTAAACTATACATTGAATTGCCATTAACAGATTAAGCCTATGATGTAGGACAATCTGTTACACTTATATACCCGACTCAAATATACTAAATTAGCAATGCGATTGTGGCCCAACCGGCTAAAGCGCTGGTCTATGGTGACGGACTCTGCTGGTTCGAATCACGGCGAGACCAAAACTTTTTTCAAACAGATGGAATAGAGCGTTTCACTTTGGGAGGGTTTCACATTGGGAGCGTTTCACAAAATGCATGGTGAAACGCGTGACGGTGAAATTATACTTGTATTATTGTAGCTCGTGTAACACTGAAGATGACATCGTCGTCGAAGCAGGATTGAATAATTATTTGCGAGATTCTGAGTTCAAGTTTTATGCTATCAAACGGAGTTTTAACCTTTTATAGAATTGATGTAGGTAACGTAATGCGATGGGTTTAATGAGAATTTAAATAGATTTAGTAAAACATTGTAACAGTATTGCGAATGTTGTTTAAATGTTCCAGGCGGAACTTTTTATTGCAACCATTTCGGCGGCTCTAATTCAATAAACTTTTATCATTCAATCAGACGACAGGGGGGGGGGGGGGGGTCGTAACGGAATAAGTAGTCGTAACACTTCAACAGAATCGAGGATTTGTTCTGAAACCGACCATCACGAGGCGGATTTTGAACGCTAAACGAGGCCCTAAGGAAGTCGCAACAAAACTCTTTCGTCGTATAACTATATAAATTCAGGTCTGCTTTGATATTTTACGTATAGGTATGATTAGTAATTAGAATAACGTTAAGAGACCTAATGAAAATGTAAAATAAAACTATCTACAACTATCGGTTATTACACATAACTTTTGGAAGTTACACCATCCGATAGGGAATCAAAAGGGCTACATAAAAGGTGCCTTGACATTTTTTGTTAAATGTCAAGTTTTTAAATAGTTTTTAGTAGACAGGGCGGGAGGATAGCCCCAACATGGGCTCTTATGTGACTACGTTTTTTGCACCGAGTTGCGACAGATGACTACGCCATTTTGTTTTTAATGACGTATTATGCACCGACTTCCGCCTCCTGAGTTTTTACGAGTTGTGACGACACCATCTTGTTTTTGATGACGTAATATGCACCGACATGCGACTCCTGTTGCATTGAGTTGCGACAGATGACACCATCTTGGTTGCGGTGACGTAATATGCACCGACTTCCGTCATCAAAAACAAAATGGCGTCGTCACAACTCGTTGTAAAAACCCAGAAGGCGGAAGTCGATGCATATTATGTCATTAAAAACAAAATGGCGTCGTCACAACTCGGTGCAAAAAACTCCCATACGTCCCATAAGAGCCCATGTTGGGGCTATCCTCCCACCAAGTCTACTGTTTTTAAATAATTTAGGTTTGAAATTTTCAATCATCCGCCATTTTGATACACATGAATGAATAAAATCCTTTATTTTTTTTGAGCTATAACATTGTTAGGTTAAACTTCATGCCAAATATGAACTCAATCAGTGAAACCGTTCTCTGGATATGAATTATTTTGTACAAAAATCAAAATGGCGGATTGCAAACAAAAAGTTTTACTGAAAATTTTTGATTTATTTCAATGTGTACAATACGATCCTGTATAGCCCACTACGGTTTTTATTAACACCCTGTATACATAGAAATAATAATTAACACTGGTAACAACCAAAACACAACAAAACAATACACCAGTACCACCATTGTTTTTGGATAACCTAATAGAACTCCGATCCAATGCATTATTTCAATAAACTGGAAATTCGACGATAGTGGCGCGATCTATGGGGGAAACGAATAAAGCTGTGTGTAGCACCAATGCCTTCAATGATTTCTCCCTAGCGCTACCCCGCGGCGCGATCATTCAATATTTTCCCGACAACCTTTTTTACGCCACACTGCCGCCGTATGCATGCATAACCTATTTTATTATTCATGATCTATGGTACCACTCAGCAATATAATCTACCCAGCGAGCTAACACACCCATTAGTAACTAAACAAAAAGTTTCAAACTAAACAATTTAAACCAATCTTTCCCGTTTAAATACTGTATGCAATCACCCTTTGTTAATTCTATGTTGCCAAACCACTTCATTCTAAATTCTTTTAAAGCATGACAAATGGTGATATATATCCTCCAATTCTAGTCTTTCACAATGAAAATGCAAGAGATCCCTCGGCCGTATCAACTCTAAAATTAAAATTCAAACCGTCCCCTCCAAACCTTTTAAAATGCAAGAAATTAAATTCGTACTGTTACTATCTGACAAATGTTTTTCTCCTAAATTATAATTTAACTCCTCACACAATTTGTGATTTCCAGAAATCTGTACGCTGATTAATAAGTTATTTTCAAAGTCTAACTTACTCAAAGAACTCAAAGTCTTTTATGCATATTTTTCTCCGAAGTCTTTAAAATAATCGTGTAAGCTTACATTGTTTCCTACATAACCGTTTGAATTATTTAAACCAAAATTTATTTTGCTTTATCACATCTTCTGCCAATAATTTTGTTACTCGTCCATTTTACTTTCTCATTATACTATAATGTAGATAAAGTATAGTGATCGCCAAAAAAAAAACCCAATGTTGAGATTTTGTGTGGAAACATCCGTTTTGGAACCACCTGAGTCCAAAAAAATTGTTTTTACAAAATGTCTGTCTGTATGTCTGTATGTAATGTCTGTCTGTATTTATACAGAGCTAGAGAGAAAACTATTCGATCGATTTCGAATGACCCTTGATAGATGCACGAAAAAAGGTTTTGAACAATTTTGTAAAAACAACCCCTTTTTTAGCCAAAAAACCCAAAAAATTAGTTATTATTTTTTTATGAAAAAAAACTGCTCTAACGATTTTGATAAAATTTGGCTTATTTGTAGCCTACCATATGCAAAAAAACCACATCTTGCTTAAAGTTCTCGTTTAGCTAATAATAATAACTGATTTTTGGGGTTTGTTGGCCATAAAGGGGGTTGTTTTTCAAAAAATTTCAAAATATTTTTTCGTGCACCTATACAGGCCTAATTGACGTGTTTGGTGCAAATTTGTATGAAATCGATCGAATAGTTTTATCTCTAGCTAATAATAAAAATATTTATTAGTTATAATGAAGTCACTGTGAATCTGTTTAATAATTTAAATATGTTTGTGAGAAAGTATGCGCCAGTTTCTGGTGCCGTTTATTTGAATACTTTTTGGATAAACCTAAAATGTACCCATAAAGTGTACAGTCACCAAGTACACTGCAATGTCCGGTGTATTATTTTTCAACAAAAAAATTTGTTTAGCAACTATTAAAATAAATACAGTTTTTTTTATTACATCAAATTTTATGAACTCCCATATCTGCGATGCTTAACATAAAACTCGTAACACTATAAACTCTGAATCGTAACAAAAGCTGAACACCACAATTTTAGGTTAGGCCTATATTAAAACATGCAGATTTGTAAGTATAAAGTTACGTAATTACCTGGTAGATAATTGCTAAGTGAAATTACGTAAAATGTGTGTACTCACCACTTTGAATTATTTACTGAACTAAATAAGGTGTTGGAAAAAATAGTGACATTTATACTTAAAATAGCTGGCCCGATCCGGCTTTACACGAAAAGAAAAACAAAGAAAAAAGAAAATTAAAAAAAAAAAAAAAAAAAAATATCTATAAATATATTACACTATGTATTTCTTATGGGAATTTTTAGAAACTTTGACCCCCCAAACCTCCCCTAAAATTTCGAATTTCTTAAAACCCTTCCTTAGCGAGAACCTGGGGCTCTAGAGGAAGCTACATACTAAATTTAATTCCAATCCGTTCGGCGGTTTTTTTTAGTAACTTTGACTCTCCCCAAACCTCCCCTAAAATTTCGAATTTTTTGAAAACCTTTTTTAGCGAGCACCTAGGGACCTAGAGGAAGCTACATAACAAATTTCATTTAAATCCGTTCGGTGTTTTTTTTTTTTTGTAACTTTGACTCCCCAAACCTTCCCCAAAATTTCGAATTTTTTGAAAACCTTTCTTAGCGAGCACCTATGGCCCTAGGGGAAGCTACATACCAAATTTCGTTCCAATCCGTTCAGTAGTTTTGGAGAAATCGTGATTTATTAACTTGGACCACCCAAACTCCTCTTAAAACTTTGAATATTTTGAAAACCTTTCTTAGTAAGTACCTATGGCCCTAGAGAAAGCTACATACCAAATTTCGTTCCAATCCGTTCAGTAGATTTTGAGAAATCGTGATCAGTGAGTCAGTGGATTTGGCTTTTATATATATGTAGATGTCCACAATTTTTCATTTGAAATACAAAGATCAGCTGATTGAAGTTATTGCATTCATCAGATGTTGCTTTTGATCTCTTTGTATACGTATTTTCCTAAGTATTCAATCAATGGTTACAAAACATTTAAGCATGATTATGTTTAAATTGTAAACAAATTTGTTACTTAGTTATCAACATTTTTCGTATCGATGCTATCCCATTTTATATACCGGGTGTCCCACGAAGAGGTCCCTATTTTTGAATTAATATATTAGATGCACCGAACACTCTACAAACCTGAAACTCAACAGTCCTAACATAAACATATGTAAAAGAAAAACACCTGAGTATCAGTTAATTCTGACACATTAGGACAAAATGGCGGGATATCAAAGAAATAGTACCTTTTCGTTAAAATAGTTTTATTTGCTTAAGTGTTACAACATCATTATTGAATTTTAACGATGTTACTAAGCACTAAACAACTTTAGGGAATTAAAGATATAAGTAACTCATAAATAAATTAAATCTATTTTATCCATAAACCTTATTCAAACTGATGTCCATCGATCGCAATGCACTGATGACAACGAAATAGAAAACAGTCATACGCTTTGATGAACAACTCTCGAGGTATCAACAACAGTTCCTCTTCGATCAACCTCATTAGTTCATCGTCTGTCGCAATGTTAAGACAATAAACATTCTCCTTCAAAAAGCCTTTCATCTCAGGCTGAGAAATATGAGGAACTATGTGATTGCTTAAAACTGATGCATACCTTTCTCCAGTCATTGTTTGTCGGGATATATGTCATACGACAAAACACCATCCTTGGTAACAGCAGCCCAAACTGTTATACCTGTTGATTTTAATTTCTCTTCTTGTAAGATATGTGGATTTTTTGTGTTATAGTAATGACAATTATGCCTGTTTACAGTTCCTGTTCAATAAAATGTCGCTTCATCTGAAAACACGATTCCTTCATGCAATTTGCTATCTACGTCAGTCTTTTCAATTGTTTTCGAACAAAATTGCAATCGTCTGTCAGGATCATCTTCCAGCAGTCCGTGAACTAAATGAGTTTTATAATGTTTGATTTTGTTATTTTTGGCATACCTTTGGACAGATGACTTCGGTATCCCTGTAGCAGATTCCACCTTTCTTACTGAATTAGGCGTATTTGGAGATTCCATGAAAGCAGCACATACGATTTATTCATTTTCTATGTTGGAGGATCTATGGTATTTTTTTTGTATTGTCCCCGTTTCTAGTAGGATAGTCTTCCACTTACGAATAGATTTCCTTGACGGTGGAACTACACCTGGGTACCTTTCCCTAAAACACCTTATTGCTTCATAATCATTTTCTAAGGCAATAGCCCAGGAACGACATTTCACTTTTTGCTCAGTTGAAAACGGCATGGTACATAAGACACTTTACAATGCAACTTAATAACAAATGCCAATGTTTATTACCAAATATGTTCATTGTTGTGGATACACGCAGTCAGTTGATAGATTTAAAATAGTCTAAACAGCTGTAGCTGTTCCTATACTAAATAAAAGTAGGTTTACCCTTAAAATACGATTGCTGATTTTGTTGTTTTTTTGTTTTTCCGCCATTTTGTTTGGATCAGTCAGAATTAACTGATACTCAGGGGTATTTCTTTTACATATGTGTTAGTTACGACTGTGGAATTTCAAGTCTGTAGCGCGCTCTATACGTCTGTCATATCAATTCAAAAATAGGGACCTCTTCGTGGGACACCCGGTACATTTAAAATATTTGCATTTAGTTTTTATGTCCGAGATACCCTCGCTGTTCTGACTAATCGACTGATATTTATCATCAGTACCTTATTGACTCCTCTAAATTGTGACAGATGGCTTTATTTTCTTCTTATTTTCGAGACAAATGGCTCTGTAAGAGATACATTGTTAAGATCTTTTCTTCGCGTTCGAACTATGACTGATCGACAGTATTCCTTCTTGAAACTATCAGAGTTTTTGTTTTGTGTCAGAATATTTCATAGTTTTATACAGAGTGTCCCCGAACTCTCTGGACCCCTTTTGTGGATATGTTCCTGGGGTTCAGATAAACATATTTCACAATATAAACATGGGTCTACGGTGTATGTTTAATTTCATTTAAGTAAAATGAGCAGATAAATTTAATAAAATAGGTCCCAGTGCTGTAACTGCCAGTAATTGTTACGATATTTGACCAAAAACGCAAAATTCGGTCTCAAAAAACTGTTTTCTGTGGGGTTTTAGTACATTAACTTTGTGAAATAGGTATACATTTTACACCTTAATTAACGCCCTACATATTTCAATAGGGAATCGTTTCTGTGAGTAATCTGAAACACGGATGAAATCTTTCGCCAGCTGTAACTCTCTAACGAAGCATTTCCGGACCTATGAATGTATGAACTTTTTTCTAGTGGAATCAGCTCAGAAAAAGTGCTCGGAAAATTGTGCAAATAACTTATTATTTTAGCTCAAAATAACTTTAAAATATTTAGTTTCTAGAATAATTCTGGGTATTGTTGACAACTACCAAGAAATACATTTTTCCTTTTTTTCATCAATATCTCTGTTGTTCTTTTAGCTACAGACAAAATAAAAAACCATTGTGTTTATCATTAAAAAAGTAAACTTTTTGTCTGTTGTAATGTTTTTGTTAAGTTAGCGGTTTTTGAGATATTTGACATTAAAAGTTATAAACGACCGCCATTTTGAAAATATTAAAATAATGTCTATTTTTTCGTACAGTGATAAAACGTTACGCAACAAATTGGTGTACAAAGTTTGAGCTCAACATCTTTTCTACTTCCAAAAATATTAAGTATTTTGTAAAAAACACATACAGACAGATAGACCGAAAACAGAATGAGATAGGACACATGTTGTATTACATTTTTTGTTTCTTTTGTTTTACATGCTGAATAACGTGATAAAGTTCGTTCATATGGTTGCAAGACACCCTGTATACAGGGTGTAAAAAACCTTTCAGGACTTTGGGATATGATCCCTCATGCAAAAAGAAAGAAAAAGGTTAATATAAACGTAGGCCCGAAAACGCTTCGTTTTCTAGATAACCGCCATTTTTGTTTTTTACAAAATAATTCACATCTAGAGAACGGTTTGACTGATTGAGTTCAAACTTGGCATGCAGTTTAACATAAATATGGTATATCCAAAGAAAAATAAACGATTAAATC
>JAGFPH010006325.1:33381-54199 GCA_018207615.1 Philaenus spumarius
ATTGCGTATTAAATATTGCTTATTAAATATTGCGTATTAAATATTGCGTAATAACCAGAGTGTATTAAATATTGCGTATTAAATATTACATATTCAATACGGTGTATTAAATATTGCATATAATAAATTGAGTATTAAATTAATATTGCTTATTAAATATCGCGACAATAACATTAATTGAGTATTAAAAGCGTACTAAATATTGGGTATTATTATTTGAATATTAAATATTGCGTATGATAAATTGTGTATTAAATATTGCGTAATAAATAGCGTGTATTCAATATATTGAATATTGCACATTATACATTCCGTACGAAATATTGCAAATTAAATATTTGGTAATAAATATTGCGTATTATTAATGTATTGTTAAATATTGCATACTAAATATTGCAAGTTATAAATTGCGTATTAAATATTGAGTACTAATTATTACTTTGTATAAATTGAGTAAGAAATACTGAGTATTAAATATAGCGTAATATTTTTATATTGGGTATTAAATATAAAAAAAAAAACTGAATGCTTGTACATTCTGTCTTTGTGTTTTAGATCGATGGGTTTCTTTACTTAATCACGTAGGGAATTTATATTTTAATTAAAACCCAGGAGAAGTGTGGTGACCGAGAGGCTAACGGCGTTAGCCCTGCCTGCTACACGCTGGTTCGAAACTAGTTACTGGCAATGGATTTACTTGCCCTATACGCTGTTCCTCCCGACTTCATTACTTTAACTAACATACAGCAAACACGTTAACCAAACAAAATGTATTGACTACATATTCAAAGTGCAGAGTAAGTATCACAACTGTCTTGTGAAATTCGCCACAGCGTAATATCTAAATATTACTAAAACCTTGGTACTCTTAATACAAAGAGCTAATATTTTGAGAACTTAGTACAAGACATTAAAAATGTAAGTTTTTCTCGCTTATAGTTATACAACATGTAAAGCAAAAAATATAATTCAATGACGCATCCGTCCACCTGACGTAAGTAGAGCAAATTTTTAAAATTAAGTTTATATGATTGAAGGTTTCAACTATTAGGGAAATTGCTCTACTCACGAAGATGCTGACTAGCTGCCTTCACGTACAAAATATAGGCTATTATTATCGAATTTCTATAGGAAAAATGAGCTATTGCAGTGGCCCTTATGGTAAGACCCAATTTCGGGAGTAGCGAATGAGCACCGATCATGGTCCCCAGAACACGTTTTGTGGTGTCATTAAAAATCATACACATATCATATATATATAATCATAAATATATATATATGTATATATGTGTTTGCACTCTAGCGGCCGCATTTTAAGTCCGATTTGGTTCAAATTTGGTATTTCAACTATTTTTTAGATTTTTCCTACGAGAATGAATTTGTTTTTGAGCTTTTCCTACAAATATAAACGTAGGATGCTATTCTGCACATTTTGTTTTTTTACGCGAACTTATAGCTCGCTTGGTTCCCCCAAAATCTATGAAAACGTAAAACACCATAGAAGTACCCGGTTCAAAGCCATGTGGCGGACTATACCGTGGGGTTGGCGTGCGAAGCACGCAATGCATTGTGTATTGAAGGTACTCCCAATACGGGGGTTGGCGTGCGAGGCACGCAATGCTTTGTGTATTGAAGGTACTCCCAATACGGAGGTTGGCGTGCGAAACACGCAATGTTTTGTGCGATGAAGATAGTCCAAATATTCGGAATGGCGTGCGAAGCACGCAATGCATTGTGTATTGAAGATACTCCCAATATGCGGAATGGCGTGCGAAACACGCAATGCATTGTGTATTGAAGATACTCCCAATAAGGAGGGTGGCGTGCAAGGCACGCGATGTTTTGTGTGTTGAAGATACTCCCAATATGCGGAATGACGTGCGAACCATTTTGCAGCTATTCAGCACCGTCGTGAATAGGCCTATTTCCCAAATTGTTGGTTGAAACCCTAAAACATAGGCCTACATTCTTCATTTTGGAAATTTGCTCAACTCACGTCAGCGGCTCAGCAGCGTGGTCGAATTATTAGAATTTGCTTGCACCTCAGCCTCTAGCTCCAAGCACGCATCGGAAACAATCGCCAGGTTGCACCTCGACCTTATGGATTGCATTTTGAAAGTTTGCATCTTGACCTTTTAGCCTCGGATTATGTACTGCTTTGCTTCTATAGAAGAAGAAAAACTCGCTTTTTGTGGTACTTTTATGGTATTTTACGTATCAATTTTGGAAAATCCAGACGGGCTGTAAAATTGTATAAAAAACTAAACATGCAGAATAGTTTCCTATACACATGTATTTAGATAAAACAACAACAAGTTTCATTCTAGTACGAAATAACTCAAAAACATTTTTACTTCAAGTCAAAAAACGTGCTTCCGTTTGTTGGGTAACGACCTCGTCCGAGCGACTTGAAAATCCATCGTGTGTACCAAATTAGAACCAAATGGGACGTAAAATGCGGCCGTCTGAGTGCGAACACATTATAGGTATGTATAGTTTTCACTGACACCCAAAAACGTGTTCTGGGAACCATGAATGGTGCTCATTTAGCACTCCCGACCTTACGTGTCACCATAAGGGCCACTCCAGTAGCTCATCTTTCCTATGAAAATTCCCTAATAATGGTTCTGCCAGCAGCCTTCTGTATTATTTAAAACAAGTTAATCTTATGAACAGGGTATTTCTTGAGAAATCAAGTGTATTCCTTTTATTAAAACTAGTGTCTAGAGGGTTACATTCGACAAATTTTGTGTGTAAAGAAACGAAATTCATCTTGTTTTTCACATAGTGAATTGAAATTTATTTGTGTGCTAATTCATCTTGAAGCTACGAGGAAAAGATTGGGAAAATGCAACGAGGAAGTTTGATGGAAGTAATGATAAAGGTTTAGTAAACCTATGATTTCTAAAGAATATTTCCTAGAAGTAAACAGTTCAAATGCTAAACGCTAGAATAATTTTACCAATAAATATTGAAAAAGAAAGCGGTCGTGGGACTGCCAACAGAAGTGGAAACTGTCATGAGTACAGACAATCTTGTAATTTAATTAAATATCCCTTGCTAAGAAAGTGTGTAAGCGGAAAAAATAATAATAATAATAACACCACTGTAGGCTGTAAAATAAGAATTAAGATTGTCCTCAATGTCGTATACACGAGGTAGTCAGTCTGTTGGTTCAATAATTGCAGTAAAAACCGTACAAGTGAGATGACATCGACCAATATCGGTAGATATCAGGGTAGCTCAGATGGTTAGAGCTTCAGGACTGAAACCTGAAGGTCCCGGGTTCAACTCCCGGTCTTGAGGTCTATATTTTTTCTCTTGTAATTTAATTAATCTTGCTTATGTTATTTTAAATTTTTTAGATTTCAATTTTAAATGTGACAAGTTAAAAATAACATAACTTACAAAGTGAGGAAGCATAGTGTCCATTTCAGAGGTATTACCAAGTAAACTATTTTAAAACAATTTACGAAATGAGGAAGCACAATGTCCATTTCACAGGTATTACCAATTAAACTATTTTAAAACAGCTAACGAAATGAGGAATAAATCTACATAAAATTGCTAATATTTCGAAAATGAGGAGTTTTTAGAAAAAAATTCAAGGAACAAAAAATGTGTATTTCAAAGTGTTTGACCTTGAAACAATTGCTTTCAAATCGATTTTGTAAATTTTATTTTTTACAAAATTTTCTAAGATGGAGGAGTAAAAATAAAATTTACGAAATCGCTTTGTTTTTAGGTCATGCACTATGAAACAAACATTTTTTCTCTTCAATTTTTTATAAAAACTCTTCATTTTCTAGATATTAACAACTTTATGTGGATTTATTTCAACACGTCATTTTGATTTGGGTGGTCCGTTTTTTATTTTCTTTATGTCATTTTCCTAGTCTTAAAGAGACCTTTAAAATTAGGTACACATGACCATACTTCCAATTTAAAAAGTTTGAGTTGCCCCCGAAATCCCCCATTTTTGGGGGACACTCAAAATTTCCGATAGCGTCAAAAGACACTTTGGATTAAGTTAGTATCGTTCCCCAAAAGATAATTTGTTTGTTTTAACAAGCAAAAAAAAATTAAGGGGGGTTTTTGTACGCACAGTATAAAATCCAAATACCATTCACTCACTGACTCACTCATGATTTTTAAAAAAAAATTGAACGGATTAGAACGAAATTTGGTATGCAGCTTCCTCTAGGGCCATAGGTGCTCGCTAAGAAAGGTTTTAAAAAAATTTAAATTTTATTAGGGTTTGGGGGGTCAAAGTTAGATAAAAAAAAAACACCGAACGGATTGGAATGAAATTTCGTATGTAGCTTCCCTTAGGGCCGTAGGTGTTCGCTAAGAAAGGTTTTTAAAAAAATATGAATTTTAGGGGGGTTTGGGGAGGATCAAAGTTACTAAAAATCCCCATAAGAAATACATAGTGTAATATATTTATTGCTGTATGTACATTTTTTTATTTGTCTACCCGTGCAAAGCCGGATTGGGCAGCTAGTTGTTTCATAAAATTAAATACCTTGACACACACTACTCTAATCTCTGGCGTAGCTCGTTTATAAAACGGAACTGCGATCAATAAATATCGAGACACAATTAACAAGCAGTTAAAACCCGATGACTTGTATCGTATTAAACTAAAATAAGTCGGTCGTGTAATGAACTTGTTATCCCAGTACGACGTAGATGCATGGAGATGCAACTAGATGTTGACTCATGTGATGAGTAATTACTAGAAGTAATTCTCTACTAGAGTATGGGAAATCAGTGTGTCAATTAAACATTTAATTAAATTCTTCTTAATCAGTTTGTGTTGTATAATTTGCATAGTAATTTGTTTTACACAAATAACATTATAGACATATTTCTCTTCATAGATTATGTCCTTTATTTTGGAAAATAAACCCGTTTTTTTAATTTCACCCACGGTTGTTAGGTTAATATTACCTTTTTTATATAATATAATGTATTGCCTTGGAATGTTTAGTATATCTTGATAAATTAGCTTGAATTAGTCTTCAGTCCGTATTGTAGATCTAGTTACAAGAACATCATGAGTATAACACAAGTGCGAGGTGCTGGCGTACCTACACTGGATTCCACGTTCACCGTGCAGTACAGAGCGCCCATAAGCCATGTTATCCATACGACAGTCTCAGCGATAATAGCCAACTAAAAAACATCAACTCCCATGCAACGCTCGGTCAGTTGACGCAACCCGCATGCCAATAAAACGTGATGTTCCCCGTAATGGTAGTAGCACGACTTATCTCCCGTAAGACCTGTACTGCACGGTGAACGTGGAATCGAGTGTAGTCCTTGACGGCTGTCCACCAGCACCCACTCAGCGGATAGACAAGCAGGGTGAACCTCTATCAGCATGGACACTACCCCCACGAGGTCAACCGCAATTGCGAGGGTACCGGAGTTACCTCCAGTAGGGCCTCTCGCACCCGTGGTATTAAAGGCCAAGACTGGTCACTGGCCCGCCAAATGGATGGCAATGGTTTCGGATGCACCTTCATGCCCACTGAACCACCCTGTGAATTCAGCGACCTCCTGGAAGCCGTAACATGCCCTACAGAAGCACTGTTACCAGCACCCCAAGTAGATCCTCGTTGACGGCAAGGTTCCCCAAGCCCCGGCGAACGAGTCACCGGCAGCACTTACGCACATACCTTACCCCACATCAATACCGAAGGGCGCCGTCCGTTACCCACATACTTGCTTGGACATGGGATTGGGTAGGCCTCCTAAGGTTTTAACGATTAGCACCGTGGGGTATAACCAAGGCCGACTCTACTACAGGCTGGAAGGCTGCCCCCTTCCACACTGCGCTACATAACAGCAGCAGTGTCACCCGTGTCAAGCGATTTGCCGCGATTTGTCAGTCCTCCCCTCCTTGACTGTTGTTTGTGTAAGAGACTGCCTTGAATGTGTGCATAAACTAGATTTATTTTTTCGTGTAAATGTTTTATTAGCCTGTTATTTACTGTGTCTAGTCATGAAAATTCCAAACTGATTCCGCCTGTATAGACAAATGAGTGGTTCATCATACCACGTGACTCTGACTCAGATATTGGAATCTGAAAAGAAACTGAAAGCACTCAGTTTAATAAAGATTACCTCCTCCATTAAGGAAGTTTGTTTGGCATTAGACAATAATTATACAGAAGATGACGATGCTGACTATTCAATTTGAGACCTGGCGTGGCACTAGTTTTATTGTTGAATACAAATGCATGAAACTTAAAAAACTTTGGAAATGTGAGAACTGCTATGCCATTGTATCTCAAGAAAAGAACATTTTTTAAACTTAGTATAAACATACACAAGCATTTACTGACTTAATAAATAGGGGGCATTTAAAATACCCTACTGATTTTACAATAGATTTATTCAACACGTTGTTCAAAATTTTTAAAGTTTTAATTGCCCACAGGATTGAAAAACAATTTTTGATGTGTGGTTGTCAGAAAAGGCTGTTAAATTTCTCGACACAAGAAGCATTATGCATCAAAGACAACTGTCCAAACTGTAAAAGGCTATACTCTAAGTTAGCTTTGGAGATAATCTCAATATTCTCAAATATACTTCTGAACAACTATACTTCTGAAATGGACATTGTGCTTCCTCATTTCGTAAGTTGTGTTAAAATAGTTTACTTGGTAGTGTTAAAGCAATCAAATTTTAAATTAAACCAATATGACCAACGATTTATATTCATTACAGTTTTCATTTCTGTCAGCAGTCTTGCGACTGCCTTTTTTTAAATTGCCTGTAATTGTAAGTCTGTTTATTTCTTTCATACCTGAGAACAAAGCTACGGGTACCTACTAGTTGCTTTATATTACTTAATATACAGCCTACATCTAACAGTAAACTTTAACATTTTCGTTCGACAAAAATCTAATCATCCAATAATTGGTATTGCGCATGCGTAAGTAATTAGTTAAGGTTATAAATTACAGTTATTGGGTTTCTCAATTAGGATTGAAAGGGAGCTCTGAAGTGAACAATAATTTATGATACCACGTGTTGGCGGTTTTGCTGAATGGGATAAGGTACAGAATTAGAACAAGCGTGTTTGAAGCTGCACGTCCAGATTCATTCTACTTATAAACTTGTTTAGTTTTACAGTTGGTACCATTGTAACTTGGACCTTAACTCTCTGCTTATACAGATCTTATAAAGAACTATTGAAAATAAACTGCATAATACATCGGGATATTTGCATTCCATTAAGTTGTTGAAACGAGGAAACGTGTATGGAATAGTATTTCATGCTTCTGAGAGTTCTTTTTTTTCAAATACGGGAGGATCTTCAGAAGGGGTCAGATGTAGAAAACCAATATTGTGAAAAATGGTTTATCTCCCCGTTATGATATACATTCACGTTATTTTATGATAATAATAATAATATTTGGGGGATCTTAAGTACAAAAATATATAAATGTAAGAAGTAAATCAATGGTTTCGTAATTTTTTTTAGAATATGAAATAATGCAGGACTCCACGAAAAAATAATATTTCTTATATTTTTGATTGTGTATTGCCGTACTTACAGATCAAGAATAACATACTAAATTGGTTATGTAAAAAAAACTCTTGTTTGATGTCCGCCTTTAATATTTTGAATTGTTAAATCAATATCTATATAAATAGAAATGTAAATGTTCGTTTGTTCAAAATATTAAATCTCGGAATGTTCTTTGCCGATTGATTTGAAATTTTCATAAAATGTGCCAACGGGGCTGGCGTGGAGAGCACGCAGTGGTCTCTTCTAGTATATTATTATAATGAATGTAAACGAGATTTTCCGTTTATTACTTTCTCCACCCTATACGTAGTATATGGAGAAAGTATTGTTTTCGTAAAAATGTTCGAATTTGAATTTTCAGTTGAATTATCTGTTTTGGTGCTCCCAGAACCCCAAAAAATTTTTTAGTGCAATTATCTGTGTTGGTGCTCCCTGAACCCAATAATATTTTTAGTGGAATTTTCTGTTTTGGTGCTCCCTGAATCCAAAAAAGTGTTTTTAGAGTGGTGTCTGTCTGTCAGTCTGTCTGTATGTATACACGACCAGAGAGGACACTATTGGTCCGATTTTCATGAAATTTGGTATGTATGTACTAAACCCTAATATCTCCAGGCATTTTTTTCATTTTTTGGAATTTTTAATTTTTAAGGGTAATTTACCCCTAAAAACCCATAAAAAACGACAAAAATGCAAATTTCTCAAAAACGGCTCTAACGATTTTGATCAAATTTTCAGTATTTATAGTGCTTAAGATGCCAAACAAAATGACACCACCCGCTTTTATCAAAACTTCGGCGTTTTATAATAATTATGGGGAAATGTTTAAAAATAAACAAGTTTGTGTTGTCAATCTAGCATCGCTGCGGCGTCCGCACGGGGTAGCACCACGGTAGCGAGCACGGCCAGTAATTCAAAGGACGCGCGATCGAATCCCGCCTGGGACAAAAATTTTTTTATACGATTGACGTAGGTAGAATATTATTTTTTTGTTTTGTTCTAAAAGGTAGTACATAAAATGATTAAAAACAATATTATTTTGGCTACAGTAAGTTGGGAGAAAGTTTGTGTCAGTTAACTGAAACCGTTTATTTTTTGTTTGTGTTTGGTTTTATTTTGTCAAACTGACCTAAAAAAAATTATTGTGATAAATAATTAACTGATTATATAATGTGTTCTAAGTTGGTTGCTATGATAATGAATGGCAAACGAACAGTCAACAAACGAGTGTTGGTTCAGAATGATCTACACGTAGAATTGTGTTGGAAAGCATTTGATTCAAATCAGCTGATTTATCTGTTATAGGGCTGGGAGTAAAAATTCTGACTCGTATTTCGACCATTATCAAGCAATATTTTACACAATCCTTTCTTAGTGCACTTTTATAGTGGTATAAAGTTACGCTGAACATTTT
The DNA here is from genome assembly GCA_018207615.1 of Philaenus spumarius. Taxonomy (NCBI): domain Eukaryota; kingdom Metazoa; phylum Arthropoda; class Insecta; order Hemiptera; family Aphrophoridae; genus Philaenus; species Philaenus spumarius. The sequence continues at coordinate 42,339 of JAGFPH010006325.1, forward strand.
AATGTTGGGCTGCACGTGGATTATAAATCAATCAGTCAATCAGTCAAGACTTCTTCGTTTATATAATACTAACTGACCCGTACGGCGTTGCCCGTGGTTGTTGGTATTTTCAGTCATTTTAACGTAATTGTATTCTTTTTAAGTGTTCAGTCAGTCAGTGGTATTTGGCTTTTATATATATACCCCCAAACCCCTCCTAAAATTTCGAAATTTTTCAAACCCTTTCTTAGTGATCACTTATGGCCCTAGAGGAAGCTACATACCAAATTTCATTCCAATCCGTTCAGTAGTTTTGAATAAATCGTGATTTAATAACTTTGATCCCCCCAAAACCCCCCTAAAATTTCGAATATTTTCAAACCCTTTCTTAGTGAGCACCTATGGCCCTAGAGGAAGCGACATACCAAATTTCATTCCAATAAGTTCGGTAGTTTTAAAGAAATCTTGATTTAATAACTTTGATCCCCCCCCAAAACCCCCCTAAAATTTCTAATTTTTTCAAACCCTGTCTTAGTAAGCACCTATGGCCCTAGAGGAAGCTACATAACAAATTTCATTGCAATCCGTTCGGTAGTTTTGAAGAAATCGTGATTTAACAACTTTGATCCCCCTAAAATTTTGAATTTTTCAAACCCTTTCTTAATAAGCACCTATGGCCCTAGAGGAAGCTTCATACCAAATTTCATTCGAATCCGTTCGGTAGTTTTGAAGAAATTGTGATTTAATCAATTTCATCCCCCAAAACCCCCTAAAATTTCGAATTTTTTCAAACCCTTTCTTAGTAAGCACCTATGGCCCTAGAGGAAGCTACATACCAAATTTCATTCCAATCCGTTCGGTAGTTTTGAAGAAATCGTTATTTAATAATTTTGATCCCTCCAAAACCCCCCTAAAATTTCGAATTTTTTCAAAGCCTTTCTTAGTGAGCACCTATGGCCCTAGAGGAAGCGACATACCGAATTTCATTTCAATCCGTTCGGTAGTTTTTGAGAAATCGTGATGAGTGAGTCAGTGAGTCAGTGGGTTCTCGCTTTTATATATAGATATACAGATTTATACGACTTCAAAGTAATAAATTCGAAGACGGTCGAATCAGACGCTCTTTCTATAAAGGTTATGATTGTATCAAAATCTATTAAAATATAAGCTAATACCTTGTAAACAAAGAATCTTAATATTGAAGAAAAAGAATATAATTCTTATCAACAGCTGTGGTTCTATTACCTACCAATAGACAATACACAAACAGAAATGCATTGAACTCGCCTACACACATTTTGTAAGCATAATCCTAAAAGAGATTTGAAATTGGACTACTTTCTACTTTAATACGGTAAGGGCTCTTATAAATCTCTCTAATGCGAGTTTAATGAGCTTATGGACTTAGCCACCAGATCGTGCTGTCGTACACACATTGTAGCAGACGATAAACGATTACGGTTTAGGTAAACATTTCCAACTTACCTTTCTTAACAACAACATTTTATTTGAATACATTCAGTATAATAAAAGTATACTCTTCTTCAAATACGTGTTTCTATATATTTAATATACAGAAAGTTATGAAATTCTTTACTAAAAACTTGTAATATTGTTTCTGGCCAATTGAATTCAATTGTCACTATCCTTTACCAACACATGCTGTTAAAATACACTTAACACAATAAATACATCAACAGAATTGGGTCTACGTCGGACCAGACGGTGGAAGTTATACTTATTTGGCCATTCGTATATTCGTATACTTTCCTATAATTTTTGAAAAAAAATGTCCCAGCCGGGGGATCGAACCAGGGATTCTAGCGTGGACGTCGAGTGCGTTAACCACTCACCCACCGAGACGCTTGAGGTATCTCTTGTAGAGAAAAGGTATACAGAAACTTTCCCGATTTTACTCCTAACGCGTGACGCGGTTTCTCGACCGACACCCCATCCCGATTACAACGGGCTCAAAGAAGTATAACTTCAAAAAACTCAGTTTTTAACATAAATAATCCGATTTGATCATATTCTAATATACAGGGTGCCCCGTAAGCAAAGAGCCAAACTTCGGAAATGGTTCCACGGGAAAAAAGACAAAATCAAGAATAAAACGTTCGCCAAAAACGCTTCGATTTTTAGATATTCGCCATTTTGTTTCTTTTACAAAATAATTCATGTCTAGAGAACGGTTTGACCGATTGAGACGAACTTGGTATTAAGTTTAACCCAACTCGGATATAATATTTTAAGAAAAACAAGCGACTATATCCAATCATGCGTTCCAAAATGGCTGCTGTTTGAAAATTTCCAACAGTACATTTCAACACAACATGTCAAAATAGCTTTTTGTAGCCCTTTTATTTCCCTATCGGCTACTGTAACTGTATAAACAATCGAGTAAAGGTTAATAGTTAAGTTATGTTTCATAATTGGTTTGTTCAACCCGGCATCCTATACCAACAAGGTAAACACAACAATATGGTGGGTGCGTGTACTGTCATTACAAACAAAGAATGTATTAACATATTGTAAATTGTTCATCAAACCAATTTTATACTATGGACAACTACCAAGACAAATAACTCGGTTGTCTTTTAAATTACAGAAATAATAAAAAAGATTATGCGTTTTATTAAAAAAAGGAAATGTTTTGATTCTTGAAATTAGTTTGTAAAGTTAGCGGTTTTTGAGGTATTTTACATACACAATTTTAAACGGCCGCCATTTTTTAAATATATGAAAAAAAGATTTGGTTTTTTGTACTTGGGAAAAACATTTCATACCAAAAATGCGTCCATTTTTTCAACATACTGTATATCCAACATCCACAGACAGTATGTATTTTGTAAAAAACAAAATTGCGTATAACTGGAAAGTGTAGCTTTTCCGAACCTAGGTTTATATGAATTTTTTTCTTTACTTTCACTAGTAGATAGAACACGTCCTGAAAGTTTCTTCTTTTCTTTCTGAATCACATATACGCGCATCTATATAACTAAAATTGTAAATGTGCTTTTGTTCAAAATCGATAATCTCCGAAAGTTCTTCACCGAATGCTTTGAAATGTGGACACAAACTTTCATTTGAATACAAGCGTGTTTTTATATACTTTTTGAAAAACTGCTTTTAAACATAAAAACAACAAAAAATATACTGAGCATATAACAAAAATGTAAGCGCCATTACATATGTTTATTGACTATAATAATAACAGTAGTCAGCTGTTTCCTATATTTCCATTAAACTTAAAACAATTATTTGAACTTCTGACTTTTAAGACAGGCTTTTGTGAACAAAGCCATCTGTTGAACACACACTATCTGTACTAATTATTATATAAAGAAGTAACATTTATTTATTTGTATGTAGGGGGTAATCTCTGGAACTACTGAACCCATTGAAATTTTAAGTTAGGCCTAGACTGAACCAATACATGTTACAACACACACAAACCAATAAAAACTTTGTTACATCCTAATTAAAAATAAACAAGACATATAATAATTTAATAGTAGGAATATTTATTGATGATATACGGTAATTGATAGAGTAACTAATATTAACAGCTGATTTCAAAATATGAAACAATTATTTGTATTTCTAACTTTTTGGTTAGATTTTTTATTAAGTGTAGACCTGAGCCTTACTGCTTCTTTTAACCTTTTTATTATAAAACATACAACATAATTTGATTTGAACATTTAACATTATTTGCCATCTTAGTTTTGAGGTTATTTTTAATCCTACACCTTTATTATAAATAAAACATAACATAATTATGTTTTAAAAGGCCCCAACGCGGGTTGGCGTGCGCGGAGCACGCAGGGGTCTCTCCTAGTCTATACTTATACAAGCTAAATACCATTGACTCATCACAGTTTCTCCAAAACCACGAGGCCTACAAACATGAAATTTGGCACTAATACTCTTTATAGGCTCTAGACGCGCACTAAGAAAGGGTTTCCGAAAATTCGAAATTTTAGGGGGGTTTTGGGGGGTCAAAGTTAATAAATCACGATTTATCAAAACCTACCAAACAGATTGGAATGAAATTTGATATGTAGCTTCCTCTAGGGCCACAAATGCTCGCTAAGGGTTTAAAAAAATTCGAAATTTTAGGGGGGTTTGTGGGGGTCAAAGTTACAAAACCACGATTTCTCTAAAAACCATCCAATGGATTGGAATGAAATTTGGTATGTAGCTTCCCCTAGGGTCATATAGGTGCTCGCTAAGAACGTTTTTAAAAAAAATTGAAATTTTAGGGGAGGTTTGGGGAGTCAAAGTTACTAAAAAAAACGAATTGGAACGAAATTTATTATGTAACTTCCTCTAGGGCCGTAGGTGCTCGCTAAGAAAAAGTTTTTTTTTTAAATCTAAATTTTAGGGGTGGTCAAAGTTACTAAAAATCCCCATAAAAAAACATGGTGTAATACATTTATTAACTTTGATTTGTCTATTCGTGCAAAGCCGGGTCGGGCCAGCTAGTGTAAAATAAATGTTTAAATGTGTTTAAATAAATAAGTTTTAATACTGAAAAAACATATATCGCATGTCTTACCCTACAACTAAACCTTAGAAGATATTGAACTCTTGTGTTTTAAATTTATAAAATCTGTATTATTCCCAAGGGAAATTACTTTGGGTGAATATATCGACCTCGATGCGGTCATCTTTGTAAGGTTTAGTGCCAGACAATAGGATGCCATTTAGTCCTTTAATAATTATAGCCTTTGTCGATTCCCCTGTATACGTTTTATAAGGATACATTGCAGCAGGGTCACCTTTGTCTCTTCTATTCACAAATCATATAACCGGCATTCAGGTAGTTGCCTGTTGTGAGTTTAGATATTGTTAATTTATGTTCCAAGTTGATAGCTGTTGATACAACTACTGGGCATTTTACTTACTTCGTTTATTCGGGTAAACACTTTGATTGTTATTTTGATGCTATTTGGAACTTTAATTGCATCGCATATATTTATTTCCTACAGCTGTTTAATAAAGTGCGCAACCTAAACTACATCTGTTCAGCGTCAAGTTTTTGTTTTACCTCTTTGTTTTACTTTATTGCACGGCTAAACAGCTGACGTGCGGTAAAGTAACACTTTCTCACTCCAGCTGTTTATATTGCTCACTGTAAGCAAAGTAAACAGCTGATGTAGTCTATGTTTTGAAAATGTTGACTGTTATGGAACTTACCTCTGTAAAAACAGATCACTTTAAAAACTAAGGAACTAATTTAAATTGTAGCTGTAGGAAAAACGTTGTGTGTATCACGGTTGCAAAGTTTAATTTGTGTCACACTCGAAAACTTTACGCAAATTAAATGTTATCGATAAATGTTTATTTCGTGCAACAAACTCAACTTTGCACCCTAGATACACAAATAACTGTTAAAATAATGTTCGACTATCACTAATATTGTAGAAAAAACTGCGATTGCTCTTGAATATTCACTGGTGTTTAAATTATAAATATTATTATTACTTATTTATTAGGGAATTTCAATATGAAATATGACCTATTGCAATGACTCTTATGGTGAGACCAAATGTCGGGAGTTGTCAATGAGCACCGATCGTGGTCCCGAGAACACGTTTTAGGGTTTCATTAAAAATTATATGTATATGTGTGATCGTAATTTCCCAAATTGTTGGTTAAATTTAAAAAAAAAAAACTTAGTTTTGGAAATTCGCTCAACACACGTCAATGGTTTAGCTGTGTGATCGAATTATTTAATCTTTGAGTAGGCCTACGTGTTTTATTATATTCCTTATAAAACCGAATAGATGTTATATAATCTTTCGCTTTTGAATTGCTCACATATTATACAGGGTGTATCAGGAAGAAACGGAAAGAATTGCAGGACGTGTTCTACTGGTGAAAATAATGAAAAAAGTTCATATAAACATAGGTCCGCAAACGCTTCGTTTTCCAGATATCCGTCATTTTGTTTTTTGTACAAAATAATTCATATCTAGAGAACGGTTTGACTGATTGAGTTCAAACTTGGTATGAAGTTTAACCTGACAATGATATACCTCAAGAAAAATAAACGATTAAATCCAATCATGCGTTTCAAAATGGCGGCTGTTTGAAAATTACAAACCTAAATTACTCTAAAACCGTACATTTTAACGAAAAATGTCAAGTCACCTTTTTTGTAGCCCTTTTGATTCCCTATCGGATGGTGTAACCGTCAAAACAATCGGATGAAGAATAATAGCTAAGTTAAAAGGTAATGACAACAAATGTCCATACAATATTGTAGTATTTACTGTGTTGGTATAGGATGCCGGGTTGAACAAACCAATTAGTACACATTACTTAACTTAGCCTTTGAAATAAAGCAGTAACGCTGGTTATATTTTTACAACAATGCAACAGCTGTTTCGGGATTCTTCATTGTTGCCTTTTAATCTAGTTTATACCTCAGCACTGATAACTTCTAAGGTACTGATTTTCAAATTTATTGTGTTTTTGTGTGAGTTGTATTTGCAAAATGAATGCATATGAAGAAGCTTACAGTATGTTCCTCATATTAGGAGAGTGTAGAGGAAACTACAGAGATGCATCAAATTTGTTTTCGGTGCGTTTTCCTAACCAACCACCAAAGTCTCGAATGACCTTTTTAAGACTAAAGAACAGATTTCTTCATAATGGGTCTATCCGTACTGACAAAAAAAGGGCTAAGAAAATGGTTTAGAAGTTGGTTATTGTAACCTTTATGAGTGGTTAGCTGTAAGAAAATGAAACTTCAACTTCATTTTACAGGAGAACCGTTAGGTTTATCAAAAAAATGTAAAGAACAAAAAAGTCTTAAAATTGCCCATAAAATCCAAAAACGTCATACAAATGGGGGGTTTCTATTTAAAAAAATGAAGTTAGCCGCCATTTTGGATTGAAAATGGCCAATTTTGAAAAAAATTTATACACAGTCCAAAAGGTATCAAAAATTAAGGGCAGATGTTATTATTAAACATTTTTGTCCGAATCGTATTTTAAAAGTTAGATATTGTCACACTTTAGCTGGTCCACCCTGTATATAGTAGATAAAATACCTTACTATAGTAGTCTGAGCAATTCTTGATTATTGTGAAAACACTACAGCTGTTTCGCCGGTCACAGCCTCTTTCGTCAGGTGCAGGACACTTAAATAAAATACACTAACACAACACTGAACACACACGATATTAAAAGCATGATAAAATATTCAAAGGCTTGATCTTCGTTAAAAGTTATTCTAAAAGTACCCGGGTGTGCCCAGATCATAGTTCGTTTGTTTCCGGACGGACACTCTAATTTTGGTCATCCCTTGCGCCAATGGTACAGTTAGCATAAAGAGTTTCACACAAAAGATTTTACTAATATCAAGAAGTTACAATAATTTTGAACGGAATTTATAGGTTTTTACAAAGGGGATATTGAATATTTTGTTCTGCTACTTAATTTTGGCCATCCTTGCGCTGAGAGTTGGTCGTATCAGAAATGGTACGGAATTTTAGATACGATTTAGAAGGTCGACTAACAATTTGAATAATTTAGAAACTTTGAGTACTAAGGCATTTTTTGTTCTTTACCCTCTATTTGTCCGCATGTCTGCCCTTTGAGCTAATGGATAGCGGTATCAAAAACCCTTCAAAACAACACTTAAACGGATGCAACATTTTTAAATGTGAAAATAGCCACACTAATTTTTCAGTTTAAAAGAATTCTTCCCATTTATACCAGTTTGTACAAATTTATCACGAATGCTACTTAGATTTTTCACCTAAATATTGTATGTATAAGTTTAGAAGAAATTCGTGTAAAGTTGTGGTAGTTACCATGTCCGTAAAAGGTCATATACCGTCACTTAAGATGCAAAACCTTGTAACCCTCAAATACCTTTATTGCGAGCAACAAGCAAAAACTTTGTAGTTTAATAATTTTGTTCGTGTTATAATTTATTCTCTAGTATTTATAATATAGAGGGTTGCAGTCGATAAACACGGTTCATTTTTTTTATTAGGATTTTTCCTACATATATATATATACATAAATACTATAGTAAAAAATGATGTAAAACATCCCAAAGCCGGAGGCCAGGTAACCAGTCATATCCCGTAAGCTTGGAAGCTTGCTTTACTTCCGCCCTCCTACCCTGAAACCACATATATGAAAAGCTACTTGGTCTCTAGCCGAGATTCGAACCAGGGATCTTCTGAACAGGAAGATCCCGTGCTATCCACTCAGCTAAGGCTTGCCTTAAAAACAACCGATAAATTAAGTTACTTAACTATCTCTACAAGTGTTACAAGTAAATGTACCTTCATCAGCACCATCTAGGAGTTTTTATAGGAAGTTTGAATCTGTATAATTTGTATTCGTGAGAGGTTAATGGTGCCCGAAAGTTTTCTTGGTTGTTCATAAGTTTGAATCTGTATAATTTATATTCGTGAGAGGTTTATGGTGCCTGACAGAATTAAGATTTGTTGAGTCTATACAAAAACACGTATAAATCAAGAAATAGTTATCAGATTGATATGAAATTAAGTATGAAAGTGTAGAATGAATGTAAAAATACAGTTATGCAAATAATTCTATTTTGGCAAAATTGTGGGTTATGAGGTTTTGCATCTGAAGTGTCGATATGGAGATAAATAGGGTCTACTTATAAAAATTATATACAGAGTGTTCATAAGTGCCTTTAATCCCATTAAAAAATCTTTGCTTATATCTTGTGTAGCATAACTAACAGGACACATCGTTTTAAATATCTAACCCTCTATGATTTTTAGGGGCTTTAGGCGGAGGGGTTAACAATTTCAAATGTAAAGGTAGGTCATATAATTCACCATTGTAAAGCTTATTAGAAAATAAACTGAATGACGCAAACTAAAACTTTGTATCTGGCTTTGTTTCAAAGTAATGAGCCATTAAAGTTCTGAAAAATTATAATTTTATTTTAACATCGTCTCTTTTAAATGTAACTGAAATGCTATCCCGTCTGAATTTTTTGAATTTTTTGAATTTAGTTATAAAAAAATTGACGATATAGGCTAAACTTTTTTAAATATTGGTTTCTTCAATAACCTACTGTTATTAATATTAACAAATAATAACCTGCTTTGATGTTATAAATAGTAGCTTTGATGTTAAACGAGTAAATGTTAAAAAAAGACGTTTAAATTTATTTTATGCTTCTACCTTTTTAATTCAAGATTTATAGTCGGACAGAACTGCTAACAACTGTCAGCTAAAATCACAGCCGTGGATTTGTATAATTGTTGGCAAAAAAACTTTCCCTAAAGAGTGACAGTTATTTTTAGCAGCAGAACATGAATGATACATTCCTTGGCAGGGAAGTGAGTGAGTCACAGTATAACCGATCCATTCATCATTACCACTATCCACTGATTGCTTCTTTCAACGGAATCACTTGTCTTCGCGTAATTCAATTTTTGTTTACCGTTGACAAAGATTTTTTGAAACCACTTAGGTGGCACGGTTTTCACGCCGTAGCGCAAGTGTATATTCGTTCTAAAAACGGCTCATAGTTATTGGCATTTTGTTTTTGTGCCTTACGGTACACGAGAAATATCTTGGTGCAGGTTCTAACTCAAAGAAAATTTGCTTAAGGGTAATTAATATTTTTGTCTTTAAAAAGAATACGCGGTACCAGAAACTGGCACATACTTTCTCACAAACATATTTAAATTATTAAAGAGATTCACTGTGACTTCATAATTGTATTAAAGTAGGAGAGGGAATACTTAAAAGTAGGTGAGTAACTAATATATGTTTTTGTTATTATCTAGAGAGAAAACTAGTCGATCGATTTCGAACAAATTTGCAAAAAACAAGTCAATTAGGCCTGTGTAGATGCACGACTAAATGTTTTGAAAAAGTTTGAAAAACAACCCCCTTTTTGGTAAAAAAAACCATCAAAATCAGATATTATTATTATTATTAGCTAAACGAGAATTTTTAGAAAGATACGGGTTTTTGCATATGGTAGGGTACACTAAGGGCTACAAATAAGCCAAATTTTATCAAAATCGTTATAGGCGTTTTTTTATAAAAAAATAACAGATTTTTGGGGGGGTTTCGGCCAAAAAGGGCTTGTTTGCCAAATTGTTCAAACCCTTTTTTCGTGCATTTATACAGGAATAATTGACATGTTTGGTGAAAATTTGTTTGAAATCGATCGAATAGTTTTCTCTCTGGCTAATAATAATATTTATTAGTTACTCTCCTACTTATTGTTTCCCCCCTCCTACTTGAATACAATTATGAAGTCACAGTGAATCTGTTTAGTAATTTAAATATGTTTGTGAGAAAGTATGTGCCAGTTTCTGGTACCGTTTGTTTTGTTAAGTTGACGGTTCTTAAGATATCCCACTATAAACCTTTGTAACTGCCGCCATTTTGAAAATATTAAAATAAATTTTTACTTTTTAAATCGTGACATACAAAATGCTTATACCGAATTAAACTCAATATCTTATCTATTTCTATAGTTACAGCGAGAGTTTTTGTAAAAAAAACAAAATGGCGGAATGCGACTAAACCAAGCCGAATTCGGAAAAAGTGAATGCAAATTAGTATACAAATATACATTCCGATCATGTATAGCCCGCTAAAGGGTTTTTAACACCCTGTATGTATATTTCTAAGCCATAATTAAATATTTTTAGAATTCTATTTACTGACGAAAATGCAACACACGTATATTTTTTTACATACATATTCTGAAACTACACACTTTACCGACTATAAAAACGCTATCCGGAATCGTCCCTGACAGTACTTTATTATAGAAACTAGGGGAGACCCCTGCCTGCTCCGCACGCCAACCCTGTTGGACCCTTCTGTCATAGATCATGAATAATAAAATAGACCATGCATGCATACGGGGGCTGTGTGCCGCAAAAAGGTTGCCGGGAAAATAGTGATCGCGTCGCGAGGTAGCTCTAGAGAGAAATGATTGGTACCATTGGTGTTTCACACAGCTTCCGTCGTTTCCCCAATAGATAGCGCCACTATTGTCGAATTTCTAGTGGAACGAAATATTGCACTGGATCGGAGTTCTACTAGGTTATCCAAATACAATGCGTCTATGCACATATATGTTATGTTTTCTTTATAATAAAGGTAAGGATTAATAGTACCCTAATCTCAAAGCAAAGGTGGTAAATAATGTTAAATGTCCAAATCAAATTATTTCGTATATTTTATACCATCAGTTATAATAAAGGTAAAAAACCAACACTACTCAGGTCTACACTTAAACAAAGTTCTAACTAAGAGTTAGAAATAGAAATAATTGTTTCAAATTTTGAAATCAGCTGCTGATGGAAATATTTGAGCAAACAGCTGATTGCTGTACCAACACTAAACATATTTAATAATTAATTATTTATTACGTCGCTCCCTTTTTCATACAATTAGTATAGTTTGTGTTATTTAAACGTCCAACAAATGGCGCTCTTTACAAAAATCTAACATAAAAGTTAGAAATACAAATAATCGTTTCAAAGTTTGAAATCAGGTGCTAATGGAAATATTATAGCAAACAGCTGATTACTGTCAATAAACATATTTAAAGGCGCTCACATTTTTGTTAAATATTTAGTATAATATTTTTGTTGTTTTTATGTTCAATAGATGCTGCTGTTTAAAAAAAGTATATAAAACATGATTGTATTCGAATGTAATGTTTTGTAAAAAATACAAAGTAATCGGTGAAGAACTTTGGGAGATTTGAGATTTTGAACAACCGAACATTTGCATTTTTATTTATACCGGGTGAGTTTTAAATGTCCCCCCCTAATTTTTTCCGCATTTCTTAAGATATCGACTCCCAACCACCGCCGAACATCATTGATTAGTTTATA
>JAGFPH010006326.1:0-16065 GCA_018207615.1 Philaenus spumarius
AAAAAAAAGGCCTGGAGATACCGTGGATTAGTACCTCCATACCAAATTTCATCAAAATCGGACGACTGGTTTAGGCTCTAGGTCTGATAACATCCACACAGACACACAGACACACAGACACACATACAGACACACACACAGACATCACTCCGAAAACCACTTTTTTTAGGTTCAGGGGGACCCAAAACGGATATTTCCACCAAAAACTCAAACTCGAAAATTTTGACGAATACAATACTTTCTCCATATACTATGGTATAGGGGGAGAAAGTAAAAAATCCTGATTTTAGTTCAGTCACTTCCTGAAGTTAATACTTAACCGATTTTGATGATTCTTTTTTTATTTAAAAGATAATTTCCAGTTCTAAGTCACTGTGAAGCTAAATATTTGATTTACACTTTTATTTTAGTTTTATTCCGAGTTTTAAAAATGCATCAGTAGCCTATGCTACAACTAGGCTAAATAGGAAATACTGTAATTTGATTTTAAACAGCTGATAAACTAATTGAGTTTCAAATAAATAAGTTGTTTACTTTAAACTTACTCAAATGTCAACAGATAATTTGATTTAGGTTATGTTATTGTTATTGTGTTTTAGGTCTGATTTGTAATGTTTATTGTTGATTCAGTAATCAGCTGTAGTCTCTAATATTTTCATTGACAGTTTATTTCAAATTTTAAATTAATTTTTAGGTTAGGTTTTTATTAAAGTGTAGACCTGAGCCTTGCTGACTATACAACGGGTTCCAACGGCACACAACGGGTTCCAACAGGGAGTTGGGGGTGGGGGATTGGCGTGCGAAGCACGCAGGGGTCTCCCCTAGTCTCCTTTAAAACTGAAATACAAAATATAAATAAACGGTACCAGGTAACTGCCACATACTTTCTCCCAGTTGAAACCTTATACCTTCCCAAGAGTAGAATAGGAGGTGGTTATTTAGAATTGCAAAAGTATAAAAATGCTACCATGGAAAATATTAGATGCATGTATCACACTTGTATTGTATCACAATGTATCCATATTGTATTATTATTGTTATTTAAACAATTCTATTGATTTCGAACAAATTTGAACCAAACATGTCAATTAGGCCTGTATAGATGCAAGAAAAATGGTTTTGAAAATTTTTGAAAAACAACCCCCTTTTAGGCCCAAAAAACCCAAAAATCAGTTATTATTATTATTATTACGTAAACGATAATTTTTATAAAGATGCTGTTTTTTGCATATGGTAGGGTACATTAAGGGCTACAAATAAGCCAAATGTTATCAAAATCGTTAGAGCCATTTTTAAGAAATTGGGATTTTTCTCGTTTTTTGGTCATTTTTGGGGGGTAAAACCCCTTAAAAATTAAAAATTTGAAAAAATGTAAAAAATTCCTGCAGTTATTCCAGAACCACACCTACATACCAAATTTCATCAAAATCGGTCCGTTGGTATAATCTCCAGCTCTGTACACATCCTTACAGACACGTGGACAGACATCACAAAAAAAACACTTTTTTGGGCTCAGGGAGCACCAAAACAAATAATTTCACTGAAAATATTTTTGGGTTCATGTAGCACAAACACAGATAATTCCTTTAAACATTTTTTTGGTGTTCATGGAGCATCAAAACAGATAATTCCACTAAAAATTCAAATTCGAAAATTTGGACGAAAACAATACTTTTTCCATATACTACGTAAAGGGTGGAGAAAGTAAAAATATAATAACATAAACATAACTGTCTAAAGTCAATATTAAAAAAAAAAAAATTTAAGGTCAGGCCTATACTGAAACAACACACGATTCTTTAAAGCATTTACATTCATTACCATAGCAACCAAGTTAGCAAAAGTAGACAGTACAAAAATGAGAAAGCACTTTGTCCCATTTAGAGGTTTCACCGCGTACACTAATTTAACACAACTTAAAAAAATTAGGAAGTACAATGTCCAATTTCATTGGTTGTGTGACGTCCTAAATCCATACAGCTGATTTGAGTTTAAACCTTTGCATTTACCACTGCCTATATTATTTCGTTGATTTCTTCTTTAACACATTACAGAAATACGTTGTATATCTATCTATACAGGGCGTTTACAAACTCCCTGAAAATATTTTGTGTATTTGTTCCTTAGGTCAAGACAATAAAAAAAACGTCATATAAATATGGGTCTAACATGCCTAGTTTTCTGTCTGGACGTCTGTTTGTGTTTTTTACAAATTATTTTATAACTTGAATACTATTTTAGATAGAAACGTGCACTTTAGTAGGTAAAACAAGTTTATAACATTTCGTTGCGATATCTTAAACAGTTTTAAGATGGCGGCCATTTAAAATCTTTGATGTTAAATTTCACGAAAACCGTAATTTTTATAAAAAAAATTTACCAGTAACACAAAATTTATAATTTTAAGACGAACAAAATCATACTTTATTTGATACAATCGGATAATAAATAACTGAGTAATGAGACATTTACTGAAATAAATATCATACATAATTTGCACTAAACAACAATTTGCCGTGTACAGTTGTTACATAGTTAGGTAAATGTCTCATTACTCAGTTATTTATTATCCGATTGTACCAAATAAGAATGATTTTGTTCGTCTTAAAATTCTCCTTTTTTTATTTTTTATGTATAGCGACTATACCAAATGAGTTACAGCCTTCGTTTTAACTTAAACTCCACTTTGTCAACTCTAGAGAATTCAGTAAAATTGTTTTAACGTCTCAAAAATGCCCCCCCCAACAATTCTTTTTTTGGGGGGGGGGGTCGACTTTGGGAAAAAGTTCAAATGTAAAGGTAGGTCGAGTGTTGCCTCATTCTGTAGATCTCTGTTCCCTGATAACTTTGGAAAAAAGTTTTAACTTATCTTACCGCGTAGGTACAGGGCGTTCCAAAAAGTAGTGTTTTACAGTCAGTTTTATTTTTACTACACAACATAGCTTACATAAACCATACGTTTATCCTACATTCATGAGAAGATGTACTTTAAAAACACGTGCTTAAGTTGCCCCTTACTCACGAATTTTCAAATTTTAAAAATACATACCATTTTGGAAAATAAAACATATTAGAACTCAAAAACTCCTAATAGTAGTTGTGAAGCACATCATTGAAAAGGTTTTTCAAAAACAAAACATTTTTTATATTTAAAGTTTGATTTTATCTCTAACCGTTTCATAATAGCGCCTGGGAAACTTATTTTGCGCACGCGTGGTTTGATCCACTCGGTTTAAGCGACGTTGTCCTGACCAACGTAGAGCAACAACTACTTAAGATACAATAATTACGAAAAGTTAAACGTATATTCTTGTGGGGTCGTAGACGCATACTAAGAAAGGATCTTGCAAACTTTTATTTCAAGCGTAAAAATAATGAACATTCGGGAGTTCACTCCAAGCCCAATAACTGATAGAACAACTGTTCGGATCAAAAGCTTATCATTACATGTTTGTTTACGTTTATTACCATAGCAACCAACTTGGCAAATTTAGAATCTATTCTGTTTATTATTATTCACGACCAACAGCTTTCTTTGGTTAGATTAAAAACAAACACAAACAAAAAACTACAAAAAATGCTTACTGTATTATAATTTAATTCAAAATCTGTTTGTATGTATTACTAATAGGTCTCCGCCCCCCGCTCGCTTCGCTCGCCAACCTCTGCAGTGAATCGCGTCGAAGCAAATGCAAACAGGTTATTTTATATAAATATACCCTATAATTAAATTCTAATATGTCTTATTTATTTTAATTAGGATGTAGCATAGTGGTTTCTTATTTTTAAATTCCTTAATTTATTAAGGGTTTATTCTCTAGCTTTAAGAAAAGTATAACAATCAAAATTTGTAGTGCATGTTCACCCCTTAGCAGCACGCGACAAAATGTCAATGTATGATACTTTTTTCATGTGTGTTGTAAGAAATAAATGTACAAATTTTCAGCTCACTAACTTTAAGAAAATATGACAACACATTTTTATTGTTTTAGGGTTTTTTATCATATTTACTCCCCATGTCTTCACGCAATAAAATTCAAATCTAGTTTACTTTTTCTATGTATTTTGTAAGAAATAAATGTACAAAATTTCAGCTTTCTAGCTTTAAGGGACGTATAACAATATTTATTGTTTTAGGGGTTGTTTTAACCCTTAAATCAAAATTAATTCTAGCCTATGATACTCAAGGATAGCGTAGCTTTTTGCAAGTAAAACTATTTTTTCAATCGGCTTAGTAGTTCCAGAGAATACCCCCTACATATAAACAAATTTGGTATCTTTATAATATTACTAGCTGGAAGCCGATCTACGATCTGGTTATGATCCCATCAGCTAAACTCTAGCTTTGTTTTATATCCCCGATAAAGCAAATTATAAAATTATCTTTAAAGATTATTTTATTAAAATATTTTTATAAATATGTTTAACACATTAGACCTACCACACAACTTTAAAGGAAACATCTGATTATGGTACTGGCATTGAAAACATTTATGCATCAGCTGTGCTGTGTATTTTAAATGGACAAATTATGCATCAGCTGTCCTGTGTATTTTAAATGGAAAAATTTTACTTTTTATTATGAGAAAAAGATGTAGAAAACGAGTTTTCCGGTAATTTTCAATAAGTCCAACTGACTTTTTGGGTAACAAATAACTTACGTACCAAATTACAATGGAATCCTTAGAGCCGTTTTCGAAATTAAATTCTGCTAAAACATACAATTATTGCTCATTTAAGAATATAAGAGCAAATATTATTATATGTCTATTATAATCTTTAAAATTATTTTTAAAGATTATTTTATTAAAATATTTTAATAAATATGTTTAATTGATGTGTTTTTATCGATTGACTATTTAAGATGGTAAATAATGTTAAATGTTAAAATCAAATTATTTCGTATATTTTATAACAGCTGTTATACTAAAGGTTGACAGAAACATCAAGGCTCAGGTCTACACTTGAATAAAAAAACTAACGTAAAAGTTAGAAATTTAAATAATTGTTTCAAAGTTTTAAATCAGCTGTTAATGGAAATATTGGAGCAAACAGCTGTTTTTTCATTCTGTTATTTTATTCAATTGGTTGCTATCTTAATAAATGTAAATACAAGTGATCATTCATCAGTCTAGGCCTAACCTAAGATTTTTTTCCGACTAAATTTACACATAATGAAATAAAAAAAGGTTTTTATCAAAATAAATTATAGCCTATGTTACTCAAGGATAGTGTAGCTTTTTATTAGTAAAACTGTTTTTTCAGTCGGTTCAGTAGTTTCAGAGATTACCCACCCCCCCCTAAATACAAATAAACAAACAAACAAATTTTACCTCTTTATAATATTAGTATAGATAAATAAAACAGCTGATTTTGATCAACGTTTTTAGAATTAGACCTAATTATTCTTCATAATTAACAGTATTTTTAGATTACGTAAAAGCAAACAAAAGACTTACTGTATTATACGTGAAACGTTAGGTGTTACATATTTTGTTGTTTCCTTTAGTTGGTAATGTCGAAATTTGTTTCAAATTTTGATTATTTTAATATTATCGGAGTAATTACAAAGCATGCCTTAAGTCGAATTATTTTGGATGGTCGTGTCTATTTCGATCTCTTTCTTACATTTGCTTCATATAGGTCACCACTCAATCGATATTTCCTTGAAAATATCATAGTGTGCAATAATCTGTTTGCATTTGCTTTGCCGTGGTTGGTGAGCGAAGCGAGCCGGGCTGAATCCCTAGTACTTATTATAATAGAGAACAGTTACTTGTTTGACAAAAATCTGAAAAAGGAAAGAGATTAGAAGGGCGAGGGAGACGTGTTTGTGGATTTATCGTTCAAAACTTTTGTTTTTATTTATAAGACAAATTATTTATATTATGTAAAACAAATTTAAACATGAAAGGACTTAAAAAACATAAAACAATATGTTTTAACGTAAACTACTTTCAATCATTACTATTGTATCGGCAATCGTGGTTATATAAACATATTTAGTCGTGAAGCGAATGTTATTATTCCCAGAATTTGTAGCTAAAACAGAGCATAACTTGTGCTTACAAAGAGTTTGTGGAAGTACTCAAACTGCAATCAAGTTGTAGGTTTTCAGTTAAGTACCGAAGTTTCCGAATAAAGAAAACTTTTTGCCCTAAACAGCCTCTCATGTAGTTGTTTATTCTGCCCAGATAACTTTGTTAACGCTTCAGTTGATTATGTACACAGTTTGTGATACTGAAGCTCACGGTCAATACGCTCTAAATATGGTCAAAGTCATTGTATTACTGTATGGTAAACATAATTAGACAGAGTGTTCATAAAGTACCTTTCACACACCTCATTATTTTTGTTATTGAGAATAGGTTAACAAAACTTTGTATACATCTTGTGTTTCATAACAGGGTACATTTTTTGACGTTTCCGACCCTCTATGATGTTGTGCGGCTTGAGGGGGGGTTAACATTTTTAAATATAAAGGTAGTTCATGTAATACACCATTGGAAAGCTTATTAAAATAGAAACAGAATGGCGCAAACCAAAGCTTAATATCTTGCTTCGTTTCAAATGGACAATCAAAGTTCTGGAAAATGATATTGTTATAACAACAAAGCAGGTTATTAATTTGTTAATGTTAGTAATACATAGGTTGTATGGTATTTTACGGAACTTTGATTGCCCATTACTTTGAAACGAAGCAAGATATTAAGCTCTAGTTGGTGCCATTGTGTTTCTCTTTTAATAAGTTTTCCAATGGTGTGTTACATGACCTACCTTTATAGTTGAAGTTTTTAATCCCCTAAACCCGCAAAATCATAGAAGGTCAGAAATGTAAAAAAATGTTTCCTGTTATGCAACACAAGATGTACCGTATAGAAAGTTTTGTTAACTACTTTTTAGTAACAAAAATAATAAAGGTACTTAATGAACACTGTATATATGTTACAACGATCACTTAAGTGCAGCTTTTTTACAGTGACAACTCTACAACGATTCTTTTCCCCTTTTTGGGATTTGAATTTAAAATTTCTCTCGTTTCCCTTTTTTGGTAACACTACTATCACTGTAATCGTTGCAGAATAAGTTACATCACATACTGGAAAGTTTAGGAATCACTTTAGTACAGCCTAGGCAATGCAACTGGGTGTCTCATATTTATCTTTATAAATATTTTTACAAAAAATCTCTTAAAGACCTTCCACTAACAATAATTAAATTTACTTTGAAATTTGCTTAGCTCAGAATTTATTTTTCGAGTACTCTTAATTTTTTATCTCCGTGTAGCGAGAACACTGGAACTGAACTTATAACTTGACTTATTTGTGCTTCGGATATTACTACAGCTAGGCACAGCTATAATTTTAATACTAAAGGAGAATATTGTGAATGGATAACTATACAACAGGTAATTGATTACTCTCAAGTTCGTTGTAAGAAAATCAATAATTAATTTATTTAAAAACTAAAAACTTGCAAAATAAAAATAATATCTCTTCTTTAAGACCAATTGTATAAACACACAAATTATATACAATATATATTTTAATCTAAAATTAATTTTCTTATCAGGCGTGGGAGGCAGAACAATTGTTAGTTAATACAGTAAAACCTCTCTAATCCGAACCTCTCATATTCGAAACCTCCGATATCCGGCGTAGTAAAAAATAATAAATATATCTATCAAAAATGAATATTTTCGACTAAATACTGCAGTAGCGAATTATGTTTTTGAGTTGGGCTGTAAAAAGTAAAACAAAGGAATTCCGTCGGGACTCCCATAAAAATCATAAATCACGGGTAACATAAGTCCCAACAAGTTTTACCCGATTTCAAACAAATACAATTATTACTTTAAAGTTTAAATACTTTTGTTACCGATCTATAAAATGTGTTATTTTTCTTCACAGTAGACACCCTAATTCTATAGACACGATAACAAACGAATTAATAAGTGTTTGACCTTGAGCCTACTCTAGACTTCTTGTGTACAAATAACAGCCTACGCATGAATAAAAATAAAACAAGAAGCGTTTACTTAAGAAAGGAAACAATTGAATAAAACATTTTACTGGGGAAAATGTCTACTTACATAAAATTAATAATGTTTTACATTTTCCCTACTCATATTTATTGTTAAATGCTGAATTGAGTTAAAATACAGAGAATGCTATTGCAAATACCGGAGATTACATTCACGGAGTCTATACGAGAACGGGCAGTTCTGACAACTGAGTATTTCTTGGTATCGGTAATCGGTATCGAGTTTCGGCTATCGATTCTCGATACCCATACCAAAGCTAAAATATCGGTGGTATCGAAAATCGGTCGAGAATCAACCCATCCCTAATTTCAACCAATTTACCCATATTAAAAAAAAACCTCTCTCAAATCCGGATTTTTTGATATCCGGATCGCCCGGCGCCACATTGATCCGGATATAAGAGGTTTTACTAATTCTTTTTATTAATTAAATTCAACCTTTATTTCAATTTTATTTAATTTTTAATTACTATATTTTTATTATTATTATCTTGAATTTATATTTACTGAACT
This sequence comes from Philaenus spumarius, assembly GCA_018207615.1. Lineage (NCBI taxonomy): Eukaryota > Metazoa > Arthropoda > Insecta > Hemiptera > Aphrophoridae > Philaenus > Philaenus spumarius. The sequence goes on from JAGFPH010006326.1 coordinate 8,557, forward strand.
TAATTTAATTTATTTAATTTAAAATCTATATACATAATAGCTGACCCGTACGGCGTTGCCCGTGGTTGTTAGTATTTTCAGTCTTTTTACCGTAATAATTGTATTCTTTTTAAGTGTTCGTTGAATACCCGTGCGTATCCTACTGTGGTCATGAAAAAAACGACTACGCTATTTAGGAAAGCACTGAAAATGGATTCCTGTAAACTACTATCTAACACGAAAAAGCTTTAAAAATATCGTTATAATTTAAAGTTTTTACTAAGTTTGACTTTCACTTAATTACATTGGCAATGTTGAGAGCATATAGGATATTATGGTAGGTTTCAACTTCCGCTTTGTCAACAGTCAAGGCTTTTTTCTATCTAATTTATCCCGCAGATTCTTCCACCCTACTCAATTGTTAGGACCTCTCTGTAAACTAAATTCCTGGTTTTCCGCTCAGGCTGAAGGATTACCAAGCTGTCCGGAGAACTGACTCTGGAGCACGCAACGTACAACTGTCCATGAGAGAAACAGTCACTCCGCAGATCTATGCCAGCTACTTTCAAACTCTGTCCCTGTGCCTTGTTAATAGTCATAGCGTAGCAAAGTGCAATTGGGAACTGCAGCCGTTTAAATTGAACTTGGTAATCAGTAGGGATGAGAGGAATGCGAGGGATGAAAACAGTTTCTCCCTGGCCAATGCCTGTGAATATTGTCGCTTCAATGACGTGCCTGAACAGAGCTGTCACCTGCAATCTTGTCCCATTGCACAGTTTTGGAGGATTAAGGTTACGCAACAGCATTATTGGAGCACCGATCTTAAGGAGAAGGATATGAGGTGGTAATCCTGGTGGATTGAGGGTGTGCAAAAACTCCACAGGATAGTGTACAGCATCTTCAACATCCACCACTGAGTCCACAGACTCATATTTTATTTTCTCAGTTGAGAGCTTCTCCAATAAATTCAGGTTTATAGAAATTGCTGAGTCATTGGTTGGAGTGAGAATAGCTCTCTCTTTTAGCCAAGAAGCATCGTGACTTTGGGTTTGACAAATATCGGGATATACTTGGTCAATTAAGCTAATAAGATTTTCCACCACAGAGCAAAGGTTGTCAGGTATGTTTATTTTAGCTTCCTTTTCCTCCAACTTGCCATCACCAATATTTAGAAGTAACTTTGAAAACTCCTCTGCTCTCAAGTCACCCTGAATATGAACACGCATATTCATTTTTAAGGACAGGACTTTAACTTTGGGCCATAAGATTGATGACTTGAGACAGGCCTTCACCTCATCCGCTCGTGTGCCCCGCGATACCACAGGTAAGAAGTCACCAGCCAGAAGCACAGTCACCCCATCCATTATTTGGTTATGGTTTCGTATGTCCTGGAGTGTTCTGTCTAGTGCCTCAACAGCTCCTTTGTGTGCCATCGTGCACTCGTCCCACACAATAAGTTTAGTATTTCGTAGAACCTGAGCCATTTCACTTTGCTTAGAGATGTTACAGATTGCAGACTCACAGCAATTAAAATTAAAAGGCAACTTTAAGGCAGAGTGAGCTGTCTTGCCTCCATCAAGCAATGTAGCAGCAATCCCAGAAGAAGCAACTGCAATCGCAATGTTTCCTGTACTCCTAACAGTGGCCAGTAACAAATTAATTAAAAATGTTTTCCGGTGCCACCAGGAGCATCTAGGAAAAACAGACCCCCAGAGTGTGAATCTTTGCTGTACATGATCTCATCGTAAGCTTTCTTCTGTTCTTTATTAAGTTTTATGATGTTATTAGTAACTACTTCGGACAGATGAATGGTGTTACAGGCTGACTCCCTAACAAAAATCCGGTTGGTTACTACAGCTCTCTGCTCTCTTATTGGTGATGGAAGACCGTAATGTTGGAGCGGATGGCCAGACGTGGCCATGACTATGTCTTCAAGAAGGACCAGACAATCATTATATACAACTTCCATAACCAACTGGGCACCACCGCTTTCTCTTTCAATTTGTATTATCAGGTCTTCCGCGAGACATTCTCTGTGATTTTCCCATAGTTTTATGGGATCTCCAAGTTGACAAAATACCAACATAACAGAGAATAGCTCGCGGATCTTTTGAGGAGAGTCAGAGATGGAAGCTTCTGCCAAAGTGCAGTCCCAGTGTGCATCATCTTCCAGCAGGCCCAATGCTCGACACGCTGCTTGAAATGTAGGGTGCACTACCCCTGCCACATTTCTAAGAGATGTAAATGATACAGGACCACGAATTTGGTGTAATAGGAGTCTCAAGTAAAAGCATTCTGAATTGTGTAAACTCTACCTAGAACATGGTCTTTCTTAACTCCTGGATAGCTTGGCACGGCCTTCCCTTGTTTCCTCCTGCAAAACGTGTTGCCTTTTAAAACGTAATATGAAGCAACTTCATTATACAACAGTGTTTTTGCAAAACTATCAACTTTGCACAGTTCGAAAAATGCTGTGAGTGTAGTTTTGGGGGGATTCCTAATGCTTTCAAATACATTTTCTTCCGTAAAATAAACCCTTTGGCCATTTTCAAGGTGTACAGCAAGATGCATGACTGGCGGAAACCTTTTATGTATTGGGAAGCATAGAATGCGCAAGGCTGCCTCAGAACTACTAATATAAAGTCCTGTCTCGTACCTCGTCACTTCATCTAACCCTGAAACAGTGAACGATGCTTGATCAGAGCCCTTGTTGACATACTTGCAGATGTACTTTATTGATTTAACAGAGTTACAGAACTCAACATTAATGTGGTCTGAGAAGGTGCGAGACAGAACGGGGTTGTAAGGCACCACCCAGCGATTATCAATATCGACACCATTGACGTTGGTAGTGAAGCCACCATCTGCAGGGGACCGCCTGCGATACTTAGGATAGCTATCCTCCCCTGTTTGAGTTTCCTTTAATAAAGGGCGAGGATATTTCTTGGTGCACATTCCTTCAGCCATGCAGAGTGAGTTCCGGTTGAGAGATCCACATGGGCTATGGATCATGGTAGTTTTGACAATATGATGCAGGATAGGGTCGAGTTGTGGGTCAGGTATTTCAGCACTTATTACTTTGTCAATCGATTCAGGCCTTATTTTTTCTTACAGCCACAGAAGAATGTGAACGTGTGGGAGGCCTCGTTTCTGCCATTCCACAGAATACATATGACACCTGGTGTTGCCAAAGACACATCCCTGAGTAAGGAGCTTCATGATCTTCTTCACTTTTAAGTGGAAAACCCGCGCTATAATGTCGTGCCTGTCATGCGGTTTTTGATATTGTTTTAGGAGCAGAGTTATGTCGGTCCATTTAGGATTGCACGTAAAAGTTATGAACAGATCCGGCCGTCCGAACTGGAGAACGTATGTCAAAGCATCTTGAGTTCGCTCATGCATATAGCGGGGTCCTCCGGTAAAAGACGACGGCAACACTACCATCTTACCAAGCTCCAACAACTGGCCATCGGCCTTCGAAATGGCATCCTTCAAGTGCGCGTACTCTTCACTTCTTAACTTTTTCTGATTGAAACGAATCCAGTTCAGCCTTTCAGTTTCGATTTTGGCGTACATATCAACCAAAAATTGGTTGAGAAGGTTGCGGAACAGCAATATATAGGATTCCTTTCCATCGCGCTCCATTATGCTGTAGCTGTAAAAGTCGGCAGCAGACACTGTTTTTTTTAGAGGTACCTTGGTGCTAGGGTCATGCTGAGAGATAATGGTGTAATAACCATCTTCTCCAAGGCAGAACATCAGAGGGTACTGAAGAGTATCGTATGAACGGTGCGTCTCACTAATTCGTACTAAGCTGCTATCTCTGCTATGAAGAACAATGTCTCTTCTTTCAAACTCTTGGCCAACGATCAATATGGCAACCTCCTTAGTGGTCGGGGCATTGAAGCGACCTCTATGCGCGTCCGTTGGTTTCCTGTCAGCGTTTATGACTACTTGAAAGTCTAGTTGATCTTTGGGAACTGATTCCATAGCAGTCTTGAAGTCCTGAATATATTTGTTGTGATGGTGGAGCATATCCTGTAACTCTTTCACCAGCTCTGGGTTAACACCAGGGAAATTTTTGCATCTTATGTCTCGCTCATAGCTCCCATCGCCAAGGAAGTATATTTGTAAGAATGCGGGCTGGTGTTGTATTTCTGGCATCAGGCTCCCTATTCTATGATATACCTGGCCCTGAACTTTAAACGTGGGCATAAAATTTCCCTCTCTCACCTCCTTGGCCCCAAAGGATGTCATTTGGAAACACCCATTATATTTCCGAATGTTAGTGAGGAAATGCTCGGACAAAGGATGCTGGTGATTTAGAAGGCTGTGGAGAGGTTCCGGGTACTGCTGGATAGAAGGAAGCTGTACTTTACTATTTTTGCAGCACATACCGGGAGACTCATCCTTCCATTTTTTAGCATGACAAAAGGAACAAACTACTTGTGAACCTATATCAACAGTTTTGGTTTGGGCATAATCAGTGTTTGGGTCATACTTGAAGGCAGAAAGTTTTAGAGCAGTCCATGGTAATAGTGCAATTTGAGCCCTTTTCTCATTGTAATTAATCACTGCAGATTTGTTATTTTGAGGGTTGTTCTTTGTGTACTTGTTGACAGCCATCCTGTTCACCTCGGGGTTAGCTTTCGTATATTTATAAACAGCCTTCCTGTTCACCTCGGGGTTAACTTTCGTATATTTATCAACAGCCTTCCTGTTTACCTCGGGGTTAGTTTTCGTATATTTATCAACAGCCTTCCTGTGCACCTCGGGGTTAGCTTTCGTATATTTATCAACAGCCTTCCTGTGCACCTTGGGGTTAGCTTTCGTATATTCATCAACAGCCTTCCTGTTGACATCGGGGTTATTTTGTGCATATGTAGAAACAGCATCTCTCACTTGTTTTTTACGTATAGAGTCAGTGAAACGTTTCCTACGTTTCTTGCCTTTCCTTTCTGGAGCTATTGAAGGCAATTTAGGAACGGACTCGTCAGAATCGGTGGAAAGAGCAAATTGAGTTTGTGCCTTAGGATGATATTCAGGTTGAGTAGATAGAGAGTAGGAACCGGATGCATGGCAGTCCATGACTTTATCAGGGGTTGTGGGTGCTGGTAAAGCAGTATGTGTTTGTTGCACCATAGGAATCAGTACATCAAAGTGTCCTGCCGTGAAATCTCCCGTAAACCGTAGCCTTTTTACTGCCCGTGTATCTTCACCGTACGTAGCCAGAAGCGCGCCGCCGCGGTACACCTCAAAATGATAAGAGAATATCTCTCCAGCTACTCTTAGTTCACAGGATGTACCGTATGTATGTGGCTTAGCCATTTCAGATAAGTACTGAGGCTTTTTGTTGTAGGGTACCATATGTGGCGTCATGGTGAATGGCTTGAGCCTCCGCCAGTTATTCTTGACGTGATTCACTATCTGAGCTCTCACCTGAGCGGCGTGCGAGACGGAGCCATGTATAGAGTAAGAAAGGGAATAGAACAGACACGCACCATCCCCGGGGATCTGAATTACGTCGTGGGGGACAACTATGCCGTCAATAATAATCAGTTCAACCTCTGGCATTGTAGACTGAAATTAGGACCTATGAGAAGCAGGTTAAAAATAGCTACCTAATAAAGGGGTATTTTTTGATTATAAATGAGGTGCAAAATATACCACTTAAAGAATAAAAGTTATGTTTCAGACATTTAGAGTAAAAACCAAATAAACCCTATAAAAAGTTAACTAAAAGTAACTAATCAATTATTTGTTAAAAAAAAATGTTATAGCAAATTATAAAAAAACTGGAAAAAATAAACAAATATGCAAGCGTTTAAGTTGAAGAAATAAGAAACCAACTCACACATATACAAAACTTGTATATAATGATTTATGAAATAACTAAAATAAATAATAAGTTTGTGGTAATAATTAGAAAACACTCTTGTGATATATTGAAAGATTAAACTAATGTAGGTAGGTTCAAACGTTTGGAATAAAACTAAAAGGAACCCTATAGCAATCCTAGAAAAGGACAATATTCGGGATGAAGCCTAATAGCAGAATCCAAAAGCAACAAAGAAGAATAATATAATCAGAATAAGGATAGAATATTTCTTGTCAGCGTAGCAGAGCAAGCAATGGCTGGAACAGAACTGAATCTGGGACGGGTCAAGTTGGGCGTATCAACAGATAAGTGGCAGGGGAGGGGTGGAGAGGAGAGGTAACCGGTCCAAATTCCAACAGTCTTATCGTAAATTGAATAAACATGTCTATGTAAATACTGAAACAAAAAGGGATTGTAACATATAAGAAAACACTGTAAACATTTCAAATCTAATCAGTTGAAAGAAGCAACTCTAAGAGAAATGCCAGCCGCCAATTTTTTAATGAGTTTTTAAATCTTATATTTAGGGCCGAATTTTAGCTAAAAACATTAACCGTTTGCTTATTTTGTATACCATAAGCACCAAACATTTGAAAAGAAGGAATGTAAGAAGCCTCAGCTCGTTTCACCTTTGTAATTTAGAGAAAAGTTTAATTTTGTATTTTTTTTCATAATATGATTAAACGCAAAAGTTTTTCCAAAATATTTCTTAGTGAGCACCTATAACATATGATGAAGCTATAGGCCTATTCCAAGTTTAATTGCAATCCGTTCAGTAGTTTTTGAGAAATCGTGATGAGTGAGTCAGTCAGACAGTCAGTGGTATTTAACTTTTATATATATAGATAGCTGCCCGATCCGGCTTTGCACGGATAGAACAAATCAAAGTTAAATGTATAATAATAATAAAAATATATCAATAAATATATTACACTATGTATTTCTCATGGGGATTTTCAGTAACTTTCACCCCCCAAAAACCCCCTATATTTTTTAATTTTAAAAAAAAATTTCTTAGCGAGCACCTTTGGCCCTAGAGGAAACTACATACAAAATTTTATTCCAATCCGTCCAGTGGTTTTTTTTATTAACCGACGCATCCCCAAATCCCCCTAAAATTTAAAATTATGTGAAAACATTTTTTAGCGAGCACCTAGGGCCCTAGAGAAAGCTAGATATCAAATTTCATTCCAATACGTTTCTTTTGTTTTTTTTTAGTAACTTTGACCCCCCAAACCCCCTTACAATTTCGAATTTTTTGAAAACCTTTCTTAGGGAGTAGGCCTACCTATGGCCCTAGAGGAAGCTACATACCAAATTTCATTCCAATCCGTACGGTGGTTTTTTTTAGTAACTTTGACCCCCTAAACTCCCTTAAAATTTCGAATTTTTCGAAAATCTTTCTTAGCGAGCACCTATAGCAATAGAGGAAGCTACATACCAAATGTCATTCCAGTCCGTTAAGTAGTGTTGGAGAAACCGTGATTTAAAAACTTTGAACCCACAAATCCCCTTAAAATTTCGAATTTTTTAAAACCCTTTCTTAGCGAGCACCTATGGCCCTAGAGGAAGCTACATACCAAATTTAATTAAAATCTGTTAAGTAGTGTTTAAGAAATCGTGATTTAAAAACTTTGAACCCACAAATCCCC
>JAGFPH010006326.1:16165-27062 GCA_018207615.1 Philaenus spumarius
TTAAAACCCTTTCTTAGCGAGCACCTATGGCCCTAGAAGAAGCTACATACCAAATTTCATTCCAATCCGTTCGGTAGTTTTTGAGAAATCGTGATGAGTGAGTCAGTCAGTGAGTGAGTGAGTGGTATTTGGCTTTTATATAATATAGATATATATATATAAGAGAAATACCACTTACTCACTCATCACGATTTCTCAAAAACTACCAAACGGATTGAAATTAAATTTGGTATGTAGCTTCCTCTAGGGCCATAGGTGCTCACTAAGAAAGGGTTTAAAAAAATTGGAAATTTTAGGGGGGTTTAGGGGGATCGAAGTTATTAAATCAAGATTTCTTCAAAACTACCGAACGGATTGGAATGAAATTTGGTATGTAGCTTCCACTAGGGCCATAAGTGTTCACTAAAAAATGGTTTTAAAAAATTTGAAATTTTAGGGGTGTTTGGGGGTAAAAATTACCAAATCACCATTTCTCCAAAATTACCGCACAGATTGAAATGAAATTTGGTATGTTGCTTCCTCTAGGGCCATATGTGCTCACTAAGAAAGGGTATTTCGAAATTTTAGGAAGGGTTTGGGGGGATCAAAGTTACTAAAATCATAATTTCAGATCTTTTATTATTATGACAATAGTGCTTTTATTATTTAATAGCCAAATACCACTGACTGACTGAACACTTAAAAAGAATACAATTACGTTAAAAAGACTGAAAATACCAACCACCACGGGCAACGCCGTACGGGTCAGCTAGTTTATTTATAATTTTACCAGAATCAAATCTAACCTACTCAAACCAGTACTTTTAATAAATTTAATTGAATTTATGGGGAATAACGTATATCCGTTATCATAGACATTATTTCTGAAACTAGCACCGTCCGCCGACTTTTGGTGTTGCGGGTGTTCCTGGAAGACAGGAGTCGCGGTATGTCGCTCGTGCTACGCTGGTTTTGTTGAAATCCGCTGGGGGTGAACTGCAAGTTGCTGGCTTCTGTAGTCGTGATGTCTGCGTGTAGTTGTTGGCTGGTGAGCAGAATTTACAGATGAACTTGTAGACTGAATCTGGTAGAATCTAGTAGGATTAAAGTTGATCCTTCTTCCTGAGTTGCGGGTTAGAATTCTTGATGTTAGTCGCCTAGTTATTCCAAGTTACCAAATAGAGTTAGTTGATTGTGCGCTAACTCATTTGGATAGGCTGTATCCTCTATGCTGCGAAGTATACTTTACATATGTACCTTCTCACGATGAATTTATTTATGTTTTACGTAGTAAAACATCCTGTATACAATTTCAAACTACTAAGAACTGTTTGGCATAGTACGTAGCAATTACTTAACAAAATCGTAAGTCGTACGTCATCCAGACATCGTAATAAAGCAACTAATGATCGCTGGACCGGGTTTCACAATTTATACCCGTCCTGACGTCAGTCCTAGTATACTCCTACTCTTGGATTGAACCAGATTTTAATGTATTCGTTTCTCACCTTGTTTAAGAAAACTTTTTCTACTAATAAATTTGTAAATATTTCACTTCTTTTTTTAATTATTTTAATTAATCTTCCTTTTATTTCCAATTTTTCTCATTAAAACAATTAATTACCGTTGTCTCCAGCTTCTCCTACCTGACAGTGTGGCGTATCCCTTCTACTTCTTGGCTTGCGGAGCACTTTTTCTATCCCTACCGTTGAAAAATTCTCTTTTGTTTTTTCTTTCACAGCTTCATTAGGTGTTACTGTATTTCCCTCTTGATGGTTTTTTCTTCTTCCGCACGTGACACGCTTTCGGTACGTTTTCGAATGGCGTTTCTCGGACGTCCCGTTCACGCGCACCGCACCGTTCCTCCACGACCCTATAGCATCGATGGAGTCTGCTCTGAAGTCCGGTTTAGGCCGGGTTCACACGGGAGGGTTTTGCAGCTGCGTTAATGCCACCTCATTTTGTAACCGTGTGACTAAAAGGGACAGTTTACACGATGGCGTTGCGTTGGCTGTGCATCCGCGTTGAAGCGGCTGCAAAAATTGTGACGCTCGCTACTGCCTCATCGCAGCCGCAGCGAAAGTTTGGAGCAGAGAGGAAGTGTGTTGCTTGGCGTCAGACAGTGCACACGTGCGTCGGTGTTGCTGTAGCTTCACAGCAAATACTTTGTAGAAAAGATCATTGTATTCCTTCGACGGTAAAAAGTTCATCGAAGAAGTTGGGGAACGTCCCACAATATGTTATCAGTCTCTCGAGGATTATCATGATAAAATCTAGGGCAGAGTGCAGAGTTGCCTATGCGAATGTTTGCGAGAGTATGGACGAAAACTTTATTGCAAAAGAAGAAAAGGAGAGAAACGCAGTCGGTAAGACGAATATGTTTTCGTCAGATCCCTTTGTGGCCGCATAGTTACAACTACGTTGTTTGATCACAAAACTGAGCTTGTGACCTATGCAAATAAAAAAGGCAAATAATGTAATAGGGTAAAAATAATTACTATACCATGTCAAACGACAGAGGAGTTCTTGTGTTCTAGTGTCGCCGCACCGCGGTAAAAGCCGAAACTACGCTAGGCGTGTACTGACACCTTGCTGCAACGCGGTTTCAACGCCTGGGTGTACCGGGCCTTAAGGGTCTGCTGTAGTTTCATCCATCTTGAATTTTTATCCCATAAGAGCAATGTTAAATTTCAAACCATTTATTTCGTTTACTTTTTATCATAAAATTGTTTGCAAGGTCTCATTTTAAGCATAGTCACAATACGCATCCGTCTTGCAATTTAAATTTTTTTAAATGCTTTTGATTTGTTATGTAATTGACATTTTGTAAGTGCAAAGTTTGAATTTTTTTCCTAACACAATAAAAAATTAATAATGAAAAATGTTTTGCAAGCCGGATCCGAAATTTTATAAAGAATATTCAGTTTTTTTTTTCAACACTCAATTACAAAAGATAGACTTATAAAATGGTTTGAAATGAGGCAATGTCAAAGCGTTTGGCTGCAAGAAATTTCACTGTTTAGATAGGGATACAGTGAGAAGCGTTTGTGTTTCCGGTTGCTTTCTCGTTTACTGGAGCAGACCCTTAATTCCGAACTTTCTTCCCGTGTTTTCCAATTCCGGCAACAAGAAACACTTCTGTTTAAGATTTGCTGTGAAATATTTCTAGGCAATCTATCTGGAATTATTGTAATAACTTTCAAAATATGCTCTAGATTCATTTTTGATGTGAATAAATGCAATTTTTCAAATTCAGTTTCCAAAGATAATGTATAATTTGGGTTAGTAAGAGGCAAACGAATTACTCTTTCGATAAAAAATCGTTTCGTTGCTTCGACTCGTTCGTTCTCTTACCTGCCCCCCGTATCATATTATTGCCCTGACTATAGCAGGCATATTTTGATGACAAAAGTACCCGTGTGTATCAAATATATCAACAGAATTTATTTGCTCCTTAGCCGCCAAACTGGTAAAGCAAATACCGAACTGGTATTAGAAAAGTTTTCTCAATTCGGTGAAAGTTAAGCAAAACTTGCAACTTTCCCGGAGACTTTACTGAAGCAATTTGTCTGCGACCGTTTGTGTTGACTAAACCTTAATGTGTGTTTAAACTTACTGAATGTGTTTACACAAGATTACAAAGTCAATCTACAGTATATAGTACGTGTGTAAACATGTTGACGAGAACTGCTTTAAGGATTTTGATCGAACTTGGTTTCTTTGGTTGTTGTTTATGCGACTTTCTGTTAAGCAACTTTTACAAAATTTACAGTCGTGGTCATAGAAATTGCATCACTTAAAAATAATGAAGGATCTCCTTAAACAAATGTTGTTTCTTTCCTTTTGATAATTTAAAAATGTCTTGCAAAGGAAAAGACTCTGTTATGAGCCGTGAAAAATGGTTAAAACCGAAATAAAAAATAAATGATATTTATAAAATGATAAATAAAATTTTTAGTGTCAACGAGGAATTTAAGAAAAAAATTGTTTTTTACATACTCATCAAATATATTATTTCTCAATGCCATTTTTTGTCTGTACGCCATAACTTCCTTAATACATCATCAAATTACATGAATGAGGCATCATTTTAAAGCTTTCCTTAACCGCTACACCGGAAAAATATACAAAATACAATTATACGAAAAAAAGAAGAAATAAAGAATCCGAAAGTAACAGTGATGTAAGATCAAGTAAGTTGTAGGGATATTTTCCTGGCGTTGGCAACACTGATGATAACAATACCCAGCTGGAGAGCTGCTGTTACGCCACTGCATTGCTATTTTTAATTAATTGTATATTTAGTATCGTATATAACGCACTATACGGTACTAAATATACGGTGTGTACTTTAATTAAGTGGGATTTAAGTAAGTTAGAATGCGAATGCTTCGCACGGGTAAGCTAGTATGAATTTATTTAGAAAGTTTTTATAAAAACATTACAAATATATTTATTGAAATATTAATATAAACTAGTATTTTGTCTAACCGCAATTAGCCGTGATAACTGAGGCGATCCTGTTTGGCATTGAGTCGATCAAATTTTTTATGGTTTCGTCACTAATCTCCTCATTCCACACTTTTTCGATTGCCTGTTTCAGCTCATCTTTATTCTTAGGCTTTGCATTACATTTGTTTAGGATTTGTTTACACATTTAGGATCGAAAAGACAACAATCATAGGCGATGCAATTTCTATAACCACGACTGTATAGTAGACCAAAGCATGGATACTGCTAGCGTCAATGGTACAGACAGGACCTCTAGTTACAAATTACAATAATTTGATCTGCAGCTGAACCGTTGACGTGAGTTGATCGAATTTCCAAAATTAATCTATACTTATAAAAGCCAAATACCATTGACTCATTGACTCATCACAGTTTCTCCAAAACCACGAGGCCTACAAACATAAAATTCGGCACTAATACTCTTTATAGGCTCTAGACGAACACTAAGAAAGGGTTTCCGAAAATTTGAAATTTTAGGGGGGTTTTGGGGGGTTAAAGTTACTAAATCACGATTTATCAAAACCTACCGAACGGATTGGAATGAAAATTGGTATGTAGCTTCCTCTAGGGCCATAGATGCACGCTAAGAAAGGGTTTGAAAAAATTCGAAATTTTAGTGGGGTTGGGGGGGGGATCAAAGTTACAAAATCACGATTTCTTTGAAACCATAAAACGGATTGGAATTAAATTCGGTATGTAGCTTCCCCTAGAGCCATAGGTGCTCGCTAAGAAAGTTTTTCAAAAAATTCAAAATTTTAGGGGAGGTTCGGGGGGTCAAAGTAACTACAAAAAACCATCGATCGGTTTGGAATGAAATTTGGTATGTAGCTTCCTCTATGGCCCAAGGTACTCGTTAAGAAAGGGTTTTAAAAAATTCGAAATTTTAGGGGGTTTTGGGGGGCCAAAGTTACTAAAAAGAAACACCGAACTTATTGGAATGAAATTTATTATGTAGCTTCCTCTAGGGCCCTAGGTGTTCGCTAAGAAAGAGTTTTAAAAAAAAATTGAAATTTTAGGGGAGGTTTGGGGTGGGGGTCAAAGTTACAAAAAATCTTCATAAGAAGTACATAGTGTAATATATTTATTGATATAATATATTTGTTGTTAATATATATTCAACTTTGATTTGTCTGTCCGTGCAAAGCCATGTCGGGCCAGCTGGTTTTATATATTTTAGGGTTTAGACCAACTATGTGGGCAATCGGTCTACCCACGAAGTCGCTGAATAGCCTGCGTGTAATACTAGTATAGTTTGTTTGCACCTCTGTCTCCAGCCCCGTCTTACGCGCTGCTTTGAGAGTTTGCACATCGACCTGTGGCCTCGAGTTATTGTGGACTTCACTTCGCTCGCTGTGGACAAACTCCGTCGCCTTACGTCGGTTTTAAACGGATACTTTATGTTTTGATCGATTTTGGAAGAACCGTTCGGGCTAGAAGATCGTGTAAAAACCAAAATGTGCAGAATAATATCCTTTATTTATTTTTCTAGATTAAAACCGAAAAGCGTTTCATTTTAGCACGAAAAATCTCAAAACATTTTGACTTTTGGTAAAAAACCTACTTCCACTTGTAGGGTTTATCGCTAACGAACACCTCCGAGCGCCTTTTTAAACCCGTCGCGAAGCAAATGCAAACAGATTACTGTATACTATAATATTTTCACGGAAATATCGATTGATTATTACAGAGGCGCTTGGATAGTGGTGAGAGTATGGGTGAGATATATTGTAACTCATGTACAGTAGTGCCAGAATTTTGATTAGGGCAGATGCACTTGAATCGGGATTGGATAATGAAGATAGCAGCGACGCTTGCGCAGTATTACTCTAAGTCTAGGCGCATATTGAGACGCGATTGTCGCGTGTGAGATGACATGACGCGACCTGCGTGACACGATCGCACCACGTCGCGTTGGGGTACGCATATTGTAACACAGTTGCTCCCGACTCTCGCCCACTAGACTCGTTTATTTTCATTAATTTTAATTGTTAGAATGTTGAAAATGAATGATTCACGGATAAAACTATGGTTATTAGATCTAAGCTCAGAATCTGATCATAGGCAGACACTGAGATTATAAATATATTGGTAATTGAAAATTATACCGAACACATCGTCAAAACAAATCTATTTTCTCTAAAAATATTTATCCAATTTACATGAAATATATTTAAACAATATATGTATAAATACAATATACAAAAATGATAGCTTTATTATAATATTCAAATAAATAGGCCAGCAACTTTACTAAGCATAGGCTATAGAATGTGTACAATTAGCCTATCAACAAATGTTCAGTAAAAAACTTATTAAAAGATATGATGGACTGCGGAAGTCCAGTACAAAATATAAGTATATAACTTAATTGACATAATAATTAATCAAGTTAGTCAAAATAAATACAACCCCCTCCCCCAAAAATTAAACAAATGGTTAGTGAGGTGTTAACGTTTTTATTTCGGTAATAAATACGTTTAGTATGAGAGTAAAGTCTAACCCTACTGTATTGCGCCTAGAAAATAGGCCTACAATTATAAAATTGACGGCCTATGTGCTTAAATATTGTCAAAGTTTTAATTTTTTTATATTATATATATATATATATATTATATATATACTAGCTGACCCGTGCGAAGCATTCGCATTCTAACTTACTTAAATCCCACTTAATTAAAGTGCACACAGTATATTTAGTATCGAATAATGCGTATAGTGTGTATTTAGTGCGTCATGATATCCCTACAACTTACTTGATTTACATGTACTTTATTTCTATTTAATACAGTAGTCTTTCTTTTTTTAGCGACCGCTAATAATCAAAACCGTGAATACCAAGCCCGCGAATGTCGAGGGATTTACTGTATATCAGTTTTTTTAGTAGGCCTATCAACAAGCTCTTGCTAGTTTTGTATATACATTTTAAATGGTTTACAATTTAATATTGTATAGTAATTTAAGAACTTTTAAACGATATGTACATAAGTGTAAATATAATCTTACTTGTAAATACAACAACGGTTTTTCTTACTGCCTAACTGTACAAAATTTTACAGTAACAACTTTCTTTCTTAATAACAAACTTTTTTATAGTAATCCTATACTCAATACTGTAATAAAGTTAGTTTTTAAAACTGGAAGGCTTATCAAAACTTAATGGTTTTCTCAACACTATTAACACAATTAAATAACTACAATAATGTAAAACCTCAATTGACTATTTTACATGTTTTTCCACAGTGAATGTGACCGCAGAATGCCGTGTGCAACGTAAGCTTAGCGCCGACTCAGATAAGCGCCTGCAATTTTTTGAATAGGCAAGAGCTCAGGGGATTTCTTTCCTCTCGCGGACAATAGCTACGCTTCCTTGAACGCTCTAGTTCAGTATTAAAATAAAACTAATTACAATATGATATACTGATTCACGAGTTCATATTAGGAACAACGATGTAACAAACATTTCTGTTTTCGTCCCATTTCAATCGGACATCTTATACAGGTTTAACAGAGGAAGTTTTTTAAACGCAGAGAGAAAATTTAAAATTTTAGGTTTATTGTATTGCAGTAAAACATGTCCGATTGAAATGGGACAGAAACAGAAATGTTTGTTACATAGTTGTTCTTAATATGAACTCGTGAATCAGTATATCATATTATACTTAGTTTTATTTTAATACTGAACTACGTACTTTAACTTGAACTTCATTCAAGGAAGCATCTTTAATAGGGTTTTAAAAGGGTCTATTGCGGACGTGTGGCTAATAAACCCTGCAGGTCAGTTTGGGCTGAATCAAGTTAGGCTGGCGCGACCTAAAGTGTTTTTGTGTGAATGACATGAATGTTTTGTATATAACAGAGAGAAGGTTTACCTCTCTATAGTACAAAATCAAATTTATTCAAACTACAAAGCCATTATTTCTTTAACATTTTGCCGCGAACAATTCAATACGTCTGTGTACCAAATTTCTGACTGATTTCCTTACCTTGGTTTTTGTAAAGCAAACCTTACAATAATGTTAATAAATTCAGCATGATAAAAGAACAACACGCTTTGTATAATTTACATTTAAAACAGGAGACAGGCTCATTAAGACGATTTGCGAAACAAAAGCAGCCTACTTGGCATCTTCAGACAATTTCCCGCCTTTGTCTTTCTCTCATTGTAGTGTGTAAATTAGATAAATTATGCGTTGTTAGATTATATTTTGTTTGTTCCAACCGATGATATTCTTAAGTCGAGTACTCTATGATGGTATAATGAGCTGTAATATATTGCTTTGATAAATAACGTGGTACATGTTATTAGCGATTTCCATAGGAAAGGAGGGTTTCGAACAGACATTACGCTTGCATCAACCACGTTAAAACAGTTACGAAGTCGGAATAGGTCCACGGATAGATTGAAAAATATTGCCGGTTATTAGCGAATTTCCAGAGGAAAGATGAGCTATTGGAGTGGATCTTACGGTGAGACCTAAGGTAGTGGTCAATGAGCACTACCTAAAAGTAAGAAATAGAAATACTGTAATTGTTAAAAAATTTGAAATCAGCTGTTAATGAAAATATTTGAACAAACTGCTGATTGCTGTACCAACGCTAAACATATTTAATAATAGTTTACTATGTCACTCCTTTTCCATACAATATTTAGTATAGTTCGTGTTGTTTTTACGTCCAAAAAACAGGTTATGAAAACCTAACCTAAAAGTTAGAAATACAAATAATTGTTTCAAAATTTGAAATCAGGTATTAATGGAAATAGTACAGCAAACAGCTGATTACTATTGTTACTATAGTCAATAATCATATTTAATTACGCTTATATTTTTGTTAAATATTTAGTATATTTTTTGTTATTTTTATGATCAATAGATACTGCTGTTTTTTTTAAGACTATAAAAACCTGCTTGTATTCAAATGTAATGTATAAACATTTCAAACTAAACGGTGAAGAACTTTCAGAGATTTGAGATTTGGAACAAACGAGCATTTACATTTTTATTTATATAGATATGTTTTTGCAGTATATATATGAGGGAATTAAATAAATACCTAAAACAATATTTTAACAAGAGATTTATAACTTAAAATGGTATCTAATGCATCGAAATAAGTGACTCAGCTTCAATAATGATATTTCAATACGAGAATATCCAAAGCCTTCCAATGTTTTCGTGAATATATTATATATCTTTAACAAGATCCTTCAGCCTGTAATTTCCTTTTCTTGTACATCTAAAGAATTTCAACCTGAATTACTTTCACCACAATAACACAACATGCAAGTGTTGTTCAAGAGAACGAAACAGGGAAAATCCAAATTTATTTTTCCCTTTGTGGACTTTACTAGGGTAAGAGTAAACCAAGAGAAACGTAAGGGATCCTTGCATAAACCAATTTAAAAGTCCCACAAGACCTGACCCTGGTCAAACACAATTTATGAAGTCTCCCAGATTCTTTCGGAAACAAATTATATCATATCAGTTTTGCAATAAAGTCACGTTCTTTATAAAATATATTATTTGGTTTATAAACTTACAAATTTCAATGCTATGGTGGTAATTTTTTTTTAAATTTCTAACTTCTTAAGTTTTTATTACATAAACTTTATCAACTCATATAAAAGCGAGTGTACGTCCGTACATACATACATAATTACGTACGAAGGTACGTGAGAAACATATAATATAACAGCTAAATTCACCCATCATCTGTAATACTTAGACAAAAACCATCTTAGGTTATAATTTTGAGGTTATGTTTAGAACTTCAATCGATATAATTTCTTGCGAAGTTTGTTTTTTTTAAGTATGAGTTATAGAACTAATGTCTGTTATAATGCGTTATAAGATTTCCTTTCAGGTTATACATTGAATAGAAATACAATCTTTAATCATCAAAATGTTCGTTCCTACAAATTAAATGAGAAATACCTATTCGTTTAACTTCGGAAACAATCGTATATCTTCGTACAACGTATTATAAACATATCCAATTATTAGTGTATTCACTATAATATTAATAACTTCTAAATCAATTGATCTAACAATATGAAATACAAAGCTATTAAAAGATAATATTTTGATTATTATTTAGATATACAGTATAGGGAATCTATACTTATAAAAGCCAAATACCTTTTACTCATTGACTTATCACAGTTTCTCTAAAACCACGAGGCCTACAAACATGAAATTTGGCACTAGACGCGCACTAAAAAAGGGTTTCCGAAATTTCGAAATTTTAGGGTGAGTTTGGGGGGTCAAAGTTACTAAATCACGATTTATCAAAACCTACCGAACGGATTGGAATGCAATTTGGTATATAGCTTCCTCTAGGGCCATAGATGCTCGCTAAGAAATCGTTTAGAAAAATTCGAAATCTTAGGGGGTTGGGGGGGGGGGGG
>JAGFPH010006326.1:27162-43801 GCA_018207615.1 Philaenus spumarius
ACAAACTCTAAAATTTAACAACTAAGCTCTAGAGTGACCGTTGTCAGGAAACATTTTCAGTGTTCTTAGCTTAAGTCGTACACTGTTATTCAATCTAATTACGGTGATACATTTTTTACCATAACTTTAGTTTAAGAAGTCATGGAGAGGTCTAGTTTGTGGCATTCATTTTCTTTTTTTACCCTCTTTAAAATGATATGCAACTTGCAAGGGGTCGCTATTTGAAAATAAAAAACTACCCCCAGCAACCGCTATTTAGGGGTGAGGGTTGGAACCCTAAACCACATAAAAAGTACTTTGACTTATGTTAGTAACATTTACCAAAAATTGTTTGAAAATTTACACTCGTTCAAAAATTAAAGAGGGGGGGGACCTTTATGGGACACCCGGTATAATCAAATCAAGCAATAGCTAAGCATTGCCAGGTCCTCTAGTCTATACTAATATCATAAAGAGGTAAAATTGTGTTGTTTGTATGTAGGGGTCAATCTCTGGAGCTACTGAATCGATTGAAAAAATAGTTTTACTAATAAAAATTTTTACTATCCCTGAGTAACATAGGCTATAATTCATTTTGATAAAAACATTTTTATTTCAATATTTTTAAATCTTAGGTTAGGCCCGGACAAATGAACCAACATTTACATTTATTACGATAGCAACCCGTATAACAGATAAAATAACAGATAAACAGCTGTTTGCTCAAGATACATCCCAGAATAGTTTCTTTGGCACAGTAATCAATTTCATTTAACCTTGTTACCCTATGTAACCTGTTTAGCTGTAATTAGATCGTTTCCAGACTTTACGGGCACCCTGTATACTGAACAGGCCTACTATAAAAAATATATATTATATTACACTAAACACGAGAATCTATTGGCTATTCTGTAGTAATTGCCCGAGAAATTACTAACATCTTAGCTTTTAAAGGTTTTCTCAATATCAGCATTGGAAAAGCCTGGTACGTCT
This sequence comes from Philaenus spumarius, assembly GCA_018207615.1. Lineage (NCBI taxonomy): Eukaryota > Metazoa > Arthropoda > Insecta > Hemiptera > Aphrophoridae > Philaenus > Philaenus spumarius. The sequence continues at coordinate 28,135 of JAGFPH010006326.1, forward strand.
TCTAGTACTATGGATATTGCCAGAATATATTGCTACAAATAGACATTTCTACTTCTGGCATCTTATAGAGTTCAGTTTCTTTAAATATGAACTTCAACACTGGAATTCGGCAGCCCAGCCCCAAGCAAACGGTTTTACACAAACTTGGAAAACAAGCGAATATTCAACTAACCCCAAGCGTATTCAGATACTATACATTGTCTGCCCCCTGCAGCTCTCCCAAAACTTGGCAGGCTATTGTTCTGTGGAGCAGACCCTACTCACTTGAATTCAAACCATTTTAAATTAGTTCCATACTTATATTATACAGAGGTAAATTTTTTTTTTTTTATGTAGGTTGTAATCTCTGGAACTACTAAACCGCACTATCCCTGAGTAATATAGGCTGTAATTCATTTTTATAAAAACATTTTTTATTTCAATATTTAAAAATTTAGTCGTAAAAAATTCTTGGTTAGACCTAGCCTGATAAACCGACACATTTATTTACATTTATTAGCATAGCACAGATAAAACAGCTGTTTTCTTCAATATTTCCATTAAAAGCTGATATCAAACTTTGAAGCAATTATTTGTATTTCTAACTATTAGGTTAGGTTTTTATTAATGTGTAGACCTGAGCCTTGCTGGTTCTTTAACTATTATTAGCGAATTTTCATAGGAAAAATGAGCTATTCCAGTAGCCAGAAACTATTGTACCAAAGAAATTGTACCAAAGAAACTATTCTGGGATGTACAGTGTATCTGGAGCAAACAGCTGTTTATCTGTTATTTTATTCAATTGGTTTGCTATCGTAATAAATGTAGCCCTTATGGTATGACCCAAGGTCGGGAGTAGCAAATGAGCACCGATCCTGATCTCCAGAACACGTTTTGTGGTGTCATTAAAAATCATATATGTATATATGTGTTCGCACTCTAGCGGCCGCATTTTAAGTCCGATTTGGTTTAAATTTGGTACACATGTTGGTTGTCTACGTCGCTCGGACGAGTTCATTGGCCAAAAAAAAAAAACAACAACCTAAAGCAACTATTTTTTGAGATTTTTCCTACGAGAATGAATTTGTTTTTGAGTGTTTTCTACATATATCAATGTAGGATGTTAATCTGCACGTTTTTTTATGCGTCCTTAAAGCTCACTTGGTTCCCCCAAAATCGATCAAAACGTAAAATACCATAGAAGTACCCGGTTCAAAGCCATGTGGTGGATTCTACCGTGGGGTTGGAGTGCGAAGCACGCAATGCATTGTTTATTGAAGATACTCCTAATACTTGTTGGCGTGCGAAGCACGCATTGCTTTGTGTGTTGAATATACGCTTAATATGCGGAGTGGCGTGCGAACCATTTTGCATCTATTCAGCTCCGTCCTACACTTTTTATTAGTCCTACACTTTTAATATAAAAAAAAACATAACATGCTCTTGTGTATAGAAGGTCCCAACGGGGTTGGCGTGCGGAGCACGCATGTTGTACCCCAAGTATTATATATTTTTTTTAATAAGCCCTAAATATATATAGTACTATCAGTGTTTTACTTTCGGAACACACTATATTTTCGAAACAATGGCGTAACGGCTGCAATGGGCAATGACAATAAACGAAGTATTGCCCGGATCCAAAGTAATAAAGTTAGTTCCAGCAAGGTACGTGCTTTGAAGCTCGACGGTGAACGTGATGAACTATTTTAGCCAATGTATTCAGTAGGTTCATTAGTTGAAACTGATGCTTTGTTTGGCTATATCGCCAATATGTTTTATTGTAGTATGTACTTATGAACAACCAACTTAAACATTAAAGTAAACAAGTAGGAACTAATTAGAATTCAGTTTAAAGTTCGAGTATTTTTTTTTTTTTTTTTATATAAAACAACTTCATTATTACGTAGTTAGAGAAACATCATCAGATCATATAAAACGAGTGTACGTTCGTACGTTAGTAACAAATTGCACAGGGTTTTATTGATCGAGCGAAGCGAGGTCTCCGTTTTAGCTTGACCGATCGGCATTTCGTCTGTGTGTCTGTCTATCTCACGATTACGGCCAAACGCCTTGACTGATTATCAAGATTTTTTGCTGAATGGTCCTTATTCCTTTGCCGAGTCATGTATATGTATGTTTTTTCCATTTTTCATTTTTAACCCCTTAAATAAAATAAAAATGGCTGCCGCACCGTTTCTCTCAGTGTAAGCTTTTGTTCCAAGCCAATTTGTGGCTTAATCGTGAGTGGAATTTAAAAATTAATAACATTTTTGCTGTTAGCAAATTAATTTGTTGTTCTACGAAATTGTTTTCTTGGTGTTTTTTCGTATCTCTAACTTAAAGCTCACAAAATGGCCTCAAACTACATATTTGTTAAAAATCGTCCAAGTTTTTGTATTTTAACCATGTTTGTATACGTTTATTCTTTAGATATCTTCATAAAACCTTATAATTTTATGAAGAATGAGAGAGCGCGCTACCTGCTGACTTGCTCTTTCCTGCGCTACGTCAGTGTGGTCGCTGCGAGTGTGAGTAAGTTGTGGTGGGGGAGCCGAGATAAGGAGCCCGATTGGCGTTGCATCGCATTTACTGAGTTGTAGCATAGATCGTGAATAATAAAATATATCATGCATGCATACGGGGGCTGTATGCCGAAAAAAAGGTTGTCGCGAAAATAGTGCATGATCGCGCCGCGAGGTAGCGCTAGGGAGAAATCATTGGTAGCATTGTTGTTTCACACAGCTTCCGTCGTTTCCCCAATAGATAGCGCCACTATCGTCGAATTTTCAGTGGAACGAAATATTGCATTGGTTCTATTAGGTTATCTAAATGCAATGGTTGTAATGGTTACTAACTACATTTTCTTATTCATTTTGTTTCTTTGTTGCACCACAAAGTATTTAGAGTCGAACACGAATAAATTGCAAAATATTTTTCACTGGCTAAACATTCTACTTCATTACTGGCATACTATTATTAACCTAAGCTCACAACTATATTTGTTATTTCAAAGAGCGATGTCTACTGTTCACAGAACTACTAGCAGTTTGATTTATTCCTATTTTCAGATTTCTAAAAAGTGGTACTTAAAGGTTAAATGCCTAATACTATTTTTATTTTCCTAATAGAGAAATCCGTTGTTGTTAAAGGGCTTTAATTGAATGTATCACAAATAATATGAGTCCGTTAGAAATTTTCGAGATGGTTTAGTAGGAGGGGGACGGGGTTTTTTCTGATTTCATAAATATGTTTTATGTGGTCAGACGGTGAATACATTTCCTGAGAAGAGATTTTGTAAATTTTTTTCTTCTTTTTAAATAACAAGTATTCAAAAAACCACCCTGTATATTTAGTAATGCTGTAATATGATTTGTTTACGAGCAACATCCAGTCAACAATTAATAGTCCTGTGTATATATCGATGTTGATATTTGGTCGAACGAGTTACAACACCGCCCTTTAGTTTTACAAAGGCTATTTTTTAAGGTCACGTGGTCAAGCTGGACCAAATGCTAATCGGTAAAGGTCAACGGCTATAATAACAGTAATGGAAAGTGCCTTGTTGGGGAAATAGTTTGCTAGACGTAAAGTCAGAAAGCATGTAGAAATACGTAAATTTTGTCTCCTCAGTTGGAAAATGGAAATATTAAATGTTTTACATACCTAATTAGTATACTAGAAGGGAAATCTGCGTGCTTCGCACGCACCACCCTGCTACCTTCGCTCACTCGGTTGTAATCTAAATAATTTGTAATCATCAAAATGTGAATTCATACAGTATATTGACTCATGTAATACAATATTCTCTAATATCGGTAATCTAATCATGTGGCATCAGAATAGTATAAGTATTTTAAAAACCTTTGATTTATTTGTAACTTATCTAAATTGCTTAAATACCAAACCTGATATAATAGTAATGTCTGAAGCTTGGATAAAGACTCCAGATGAAACAAAAATGTTTGTTTTGGAGGGTTATAATATGTGTGCCGATTGTTCAGGAATCCGTTATAGGCAAAATTTCGTTTACACCCTTATCTATTTATAAGGGGATAGACCCTTATCTATTCATGGTGGGGATACTCAGTCATTTTACTTTCTCTTATACTATAGTACTGTAAAGAGAAAGCATAGTGATCGCAAAAAAAATCGATGTTGAGATTGTTGTGGGAATATCCGTTTTGGGACCCCCTGGGTTAAAAAATGTGGTGTTTACATAATGTCTGTGTGTATGTCTGTCTGTATGTATACAAAGCTAGAGAGAAAACTATTCGATCGATTTCGAACAAATTTGCACAAACCCTGTATAGATGCACGAAAAAGGTTTTTGAAAAATTTTGGAAAACAACCCCTTTTTGGCCAAAAAACCCCAAAAAATCAGTTATTATTTTTTTACAAGAAAATGGCTTTAACGATTTTAATAAAATTTTCCTTATTTGTAGCCCTTAATGTACCCTACCATATGCAAAAAAAACGCATCTTTCTAAAAAATTCTCATTTAGCTAATAATAATATATTATAGTAACTGATTTTTAGAGGTTTTCTGGCCGGAAAAAGGGTTGTTTTTCAAAATTAAAAAACATATTTTTTTCCATCTATACAGGCATAGTGTTTGATGCAAATTTATTCGAAATCGATCGAATAGTTTTCTCTCTAGTTAATAATAATCATATTTGTTAGTTAATCTCCTACTTTAATATCGCCTCTCCTACCCCTCCTACGATTATGAAGTCACAGTGAATCTGTTTAATAATTTAAATACGTTTGTGAGAAAGCATGTGTCAGTTCCTTGTACCGTTTATTTTGATAGTTTAGGAGCTGTTATATTAGTTATAATAATAATGAAATGATATGTGTGGGTGATTTTAATATTAATGTTGGGGAAGAGAATAGCATAGTTACAGATCAATATGTTGAGTTATATTTTAGTTTTGGCTTTGAAAACCTTATTGATAATATCTATACGCGTGTTATGGCATATTATTTAAATTACACCAGTACATAAAACCCATAATAAAATATCACATAAAACAGAATTGAACATTCAAATGAACAGGAATGCTAAAAAAAACAAAAAATAAAACACCATTGTGGACAAAAGTGAGTTTGTAAAACAAATAACCAACTTACTGTTCAAAATATGATAAACGTCCTTTAACATAATTTATAAAAATTATTTATAGACAAACTGCGTATTCTTGGGGCTATAATTAAGTTACGAAGTTAGTTCACTTTTAATTGTGAAAACTTTACGAATATAAAGTTAGCCTCGGGTCTGTTTGTTGTTTTATCTCTCTCTGGTGTTGTGACGAGGGGATGTAATCATATCCGGGATCTAATTGAAAAAAATGCTCTTCTTTATATTCATAGCATGAATACGTAGTAGGCTAATAACTTTACGAGTAGGTAAATATTGAACAGGACTTGTGAGAAGATATACTTGCTAGAATAAAACTAAAAAATATAATATCAGGGCTACACGTTCTAAACAAACGCGTTTCAACGACAAAATCGCCATCTTTAGTATTGCATGAGCTATAATAATAAAACTATAACTTTTTAGCGAATTTCCATAGGAAAAATGAGCTATTGCAGTGTCCCTTATGGTAAGACCCTAGGTCGGGAGTAGCAAATGAGCACCAATCATGGTCCCCAGAACACGTTTTAGGGTGTCATTGAAAATCATATATATGTATATATGTTTTCGAACTCTTGCGGCCGCATTTTAAGTCCGATTTGGTTCAAATTTGGTACACATGTCGGTTGTCTACGTCAGACGACTTCGCTAGCCAAAAAAATGCAGCAATCGGAAGCACGCTTTTTGACAGGAAGTAACTATTTTTTGAGATTTTCCTACGAGAATGAATTTGAGTTTTTTCTACAATTATAGGATGCTATTCTGCACATTTTGTTTTTTTTACGCGACCTTATAGCTCGCTTGGTTCCCGCAAAATCGATCAAAACGTAAAACACCATAGAAGTACCAGGTTTAAAGCAATGCGGTGGATTCTACCGTGGGGTTGGCGTGCGAAGCACGCAATGCTTTATGTGTTGAAGATACTCCCAATACGGGGGTTTTCGTGCGAAGCACGCAATGCTTTGTGTATTGAAGATACCCCCAATATGCGGAATGGCGTGCGAAGCACCCAATGCTTTGTATATTGAAGATACTCCCAATATGCGAAATGGCGTGCGAACCATTTTGCAGCTATTCAGCACCGCCGTTCCCTATGTCCCAAATTGTTGGTCGAAACCCAAAAACATAGGCCTATAAACTTAATTTTGGAAAATTGCTCAACTGACGTCAGCGGTTCAGCTGAGTGGTTGAATTATTATTATTGGTGTATTAATATTATTGCATGTGTATGTAGGGTATATATGATATTAGTTGCCTGAACAATCATGTAAACAGTCAATAGTGGACAGCTGTTTCGCCTTTCGATCAGGCATCATCAAAACACTTAATTAATAACACTTTGCAGTGGTAGCATATTCAGCCAACAGACTAAAATTAACTTTCGGAAAACACTTAACATACTTTAACACAGTGAGTGACCGTCCACTTTTATGTTTTGTCCCAACTCATTGTAATTGTATCTCGTGTACCACTGAAGATAGCGACTTCGTATTTGAAACGCGTTTGAGTTGTAAGTTTTGTTGCGTTGTTCTTTATTCCTTAGTGTATTGTCTAACTTAGTTCATCTACCATAGCCTCATAAATTCCATGTATTTGAATAAATTTTAAAATCAGGTACGTCCGTTATTCAAAAAATAGTCCTGCACGATGCGACGTTTGGCCAGTTCAAAGACCAAATATTACACAACTATCGATCATTTTACCATAGATTTGTAAGATAAATCTAAATAATCGATTAGCGTAACGTTCGTCAAAATATAGTTATCAGAGGTAGAGCAGATCGACTCTACAGCTTCGCAAACGTTCAAATGCGTCGTAGTTTTCGATTCTTATCAGTTCTGTGGTTAACAAATTATTTACGACATTAGTGATTGTTGTCTTTAATGAATGAACCACATGGAAATAATCAAAATAGACCAAGTTGATAAAAATATTTTTTTCATTAAATCAGAAGGGTTATTTTAAAGCCATTTACTTATTCTACGTTTTAAACTATTTTCCAAAAGAAAACTGTTCCAACCATTAAAACGGCCCGGTGGGTAAACATTCTTCATGGAACGAAACTAAAATGGTAAGGGTAGAGAAGAGTGGAGTTTATATTCATCTCTTGGCGAAGTTTCTTTTTCACTAAACCTTTTAGCATATGCGTTGAGTGCCGAAAACCGACCTAAATTTGAATGTTTCATGATAATATATTACAACTAGCTGACCCGTACGTGGTGGTTGGTATTTTCAGTCTTTTTAACGTAATAGTATTCTTTTTAGTGTTCAGTCAGAAAGTGGTATTTGGCTTTTATATATATAGATCTTAAATAATAAAAGCACTATTGTCATAATTAATAAAAGATCTGAAATTATGATTTTAGTAACTTTGATCCCCCCAAACCCCTCCTAAAATTTCTAAATTTTTCATACCCTTTCTTAGTGAGCACCTATGGTCCTAGAGCAAGCTACATACCAAATTTCATTCCAATCCGTTCGGTAGTTTTGAAGAAATCGTGATTTAATAAATTTGATCCCCCCAAACCCCACCTAAAATTTCGAACTTTTTGAAACCCTTTCTTTGCAAGCGCCTATGGCCCTAGAGGAAGCTACATACTAAATTTCATTCCAATCCGTTCTGTAGTTTTGAAGAAATCATTTTTTAATAACTTTGATCCCCCCAAAACCCCCCTAAAATTTCGAATTTTTCAAACCATTTCTTAGTGAGCACCTATGGCCTTAGAGGAAGCTACATACCAAATTTCATTTCAATCCGTTCTTTAGTTTTTTTAGAAATCGTGATTAGTGAGTCAGTGAGTGAGTGAGTGGTATTTCGCTTTATATATATTACAATAAAATGACCTTACTATGATAATTGACATACGCATTGCAAATCCGTTAAGGACTACCAGAAACTACTGCGTTTAGAAGTAATAATTTCTAACATTTAAAACGACAAGCGTTGACGAGAAAACATCCTTTTACGGGGTAGAATAAACTGATATACAGAAATATGATATATTAATTTCTTGACAAAGATTCTCCTTCACTGAATTAAAATGTTTATATTGCCAACACACAAGGTAATATTACTTGTTGCACATATTGTAGTTTTCTTTGCCACAATACGTTATTAAACTTTTCATAATTATAATAAAAGTCGTATGGCTTGTGTTGAAAGCCACGTATAATCTTATTCTGGGATGTCTTATTTACCCGGTTTATACGGATTAGTTTTTTTATTACATTTTCCAGTAAATAAATTATTGCAATATTCTATCATCCAATTTAATATAGTGACCGTGGTAAAATTTCTAATACGAACCTCCAAAATAAGGAAATAAATTTTAATAATCTTTATAGTAACAGTTAAAATTAACTGATTTGTGTTTCTCTGGTTTGTCTATAGCAAACGTTTTTGTTGTTGCTTTTTTTGTATAAAACAAATATTCGTTTTACTAAATTGAAGGGTACGTTTATCTGAATTAGATCCCGATTTGGAAGTAGTAAATGTTGAGAGAAAGCAGTAAATGTAGCTATGTTTTAACAAGATATTGGTAATTGTATACTATTACTTTGTCAGAAGCAAATCTTCCCATATCGAGAGATGATCCGTAATTATGTATTCTAACAATGAATTAACGTGACTCAAAGCCCGGAAAAAGAAACTTACACTAAAAAATGAAGAAAAAAACACAATAGACTGAAGTTCTAACTTAGAGTTTCTAGTCCCAGTATTGGACCAGGGAAATTAGACCAAAATCAACCAGAATAACTAAATATTTTTCTACAGCACCGATCGAGATGCGGTTTTGGCATTGTCTTAGGAGAAGTCTCAGGAAAAAAGTCTACATATAATACCTTGTAGGCAGACAAAAAGTGCATTTAGTGCATCTTAGAAGTGCATCATTTTCCATAATTTATAAAAATTGTTTGAATTGTGTGAAGAAGAGAGCCTTTAAGAATAAACACAAATACTTGACGATACTTATTGAAAGTTTATCCACCCTCACTGGTTACTGGTGAAAAACATGTCGACCTACTAATAAATTAATATTGTTTTAAAAGTCTACAGAACTCGAATTTATCTCTGCAAAGTTTATTTTTTAGAGGCATCGAATTAAAAAAAAATATAAAATTTTTGTTCAAATAGTTAAATTTGGTTTAGGAAAAACTACCTCTAAATTACTCCGTAAAGTCCTCCCTCTAGCCCCTGCGGTATAATTTCCTCCGCTTCTATTAAAGAACAATCTTAATACTTTAAATTTTTATAAATTTCTAAATGGCAAAATGTTAATAGTTTTGAATAACGGAGCAACGTGCTCCAATTCAGTTCTGTTTGCCATTAATCGAATAAAATGCTTCTGAAGCACAGTAACTGGTTTTGAGATAATGTAGTATGCCCCTCCCCAAACTTCAATATCATATTCCAGCTTTGAGCCAATCAAAGCATGTCAACAATTGCAATTTTTTCACCGATCTTAACATATAAAAAATCCTAACATATATTATCAATTTTAGTTTGGTATTATCAATATGGGTTTTCCAGGAGAGTCTGGAATCCATGTATAATCCCAAATATTTAATGATGTCTACTTGTTCTATTTCTAGGCATTTGCACATTCCGCTTTCTTTACAGGTAACCTCGTGGTATTTCATGTTCGTTGACAAATATGTCTTACGAGCAACAATATATATTATGTATTTGGTTTTAGATATCATTACCATATAGTTCTTAGTAAACAACCATCGTAAAGCATTTACGTCATTTACGTCCTGCATGCCCCTTCTCAGCTGTTCCAACGAATCAGCCTTGTAAAAAAGTACCGTGTCATACAAGTAAATGAGTCCAGGTTCCCTTTGAATCATCTGTTACATAAATTGTTAGCTTATATGTACAAACAATATTCCCGAAAGAAATGAATCCTGCGGAATCCCATACTTTAACGTACCTTGCTCACTAACGACATCATTGGTTGTTGGATTATGAATTGAGTATGACTTGATATTTTTTAAATTTTACTCGTATTTGCGAAAGAAGCTGTTGGTAAAACCTGTCGGTCTTACAGCTAAACTGCTATAAACTGTAAGGTAATACATAATTCTCTAAAAATATTCTCGTCTCATCTTCCCTTTTGGAAATTTCTAATTTAAATAAACAAAATTTGGAGGTTACATAAAATGTTTTATGTATTAGTTCAGAGAAAGTAGAATCCTAAATAAAACAAATTACAGATAAGGAAACGGAATTTGTATCGTGGAAAATACTAAACAGAATGTGTACTTATTTGCGGCAAAGCGAATAAAACAAATATTCGTTTTACAAAATTGAAGAGAGCGTTTATCTAAATGAAGAGCCGAGTTGGAAGTCGTAAATGTTGAGAGAAAGCAGTAAATGTAGCTGTGTTTTAACAAGATTGATTGCGTGGAATAAATACCACAGCCGAGGGTAAAATAAAGCAGCGAGTTTCTGAGGCTTTTATTTTATATTTATTATTGTTAATTATCTAATTCATGAAATAACCTCCGTTGATAAGAGTTAGCTATTTTACTATTTAACAATTTATAATTTCTCGTAACAGGAATATATTTCGAAATAATGTATTATCACTTACTGGCGCACAGCATATCATGTGTACAGGCCTAAATACTAAACGTAGATAGATTTTGAATGAAACTCCCAATGCGTTTTGCGAATTTCCATAGGAAAGATAGTGACGCTTATAGTGAGACCTGAGGTCGGTAGTGGTCAATGAGCACCAATCATGGTCCACAGAACTCGTTTTTTGGTGTCATTAAAACTTTATTTAGCCCATATGTATATATGTGTTCGCAGTCAATGACAGCGCATTTGGTACACAGGCTGGTTTTCTAATGCGCTCAGTGAGTTCGTTAGCAAAAAAATCCAACAACAGGAAGCACCTTTGACTGGAAGTAAATTTTGTTGAGATTGTTTGTACTAGAGTGAAACTGTTTATACAGGAGATTAACTTGGCCCCTTTGTTTTTTATACGACCTTATAGCCAGTCCAGTTCAACCAAAATCGATCGAAAGTAAAACACTATAAAAGTAGCCTGTTGAAATCCACGACGGGGATCTTGTGATCCGAGGCCGACGGTCGAGTTTGCACGCTGCGAGCTAAGCGAAGCCGTCCATAACCCGAGGCCGCAAGGTCGAGGTGCCCGCTGCGAGTGGAACGCAGGAGAGCGAGAGCCGAAGCCGACGGCTTAGGTGCAAACGAATTCTATTAATATACGGTATTTCATACACGGAGGCACCTATTCAGCGCCTCCTGTTTCTATTGGTCTTCGTGAGTAGACCAATTTCCCAAACTGTTTGTTGTAACCCTAAAACCTATAATTTTTATTTTGGAAATTCGCTACAGTTACGTCAGCAGTTTGGCTGCGTAGATGATTTTTGTATATTAAACCAAGTACATTACGGCCGATATAGTTTACAGTTTTTGGAAAGATGGAAATTGTATTAATATAAATAACTAATTTGTGTTATTCTTTTAAACAAATAACTTCAGTTTTGTCGGCCAAAAAAACTATGCAAAACATTTTAATTGGTTTAGAATAAACGTATAAAAACATCATTGAAATAGGGAAACTTGGACTATTATTAACAAATTTGAAGTTGGCGGCCATTTTGTGAGCTTACCGTTAAAGATACTGGAAAAAATCACGAATAATTTTTTTTTTGAAAATAAAATTTTCTACTAGCAAACTGTTATTAGTTTTTAACTTCGACTTACGATTAAGCCACAAATTGGGTATGGAAAAAAGCTTACACTGAGAGAAAAGGTGCGGCCGCCAATTTTATTTTATTAAAGTTGTTAAAAATGAAAAATGGATAAAAACCGTATATATACATCGCTTGGCCTAGGAATAAGGAACATTCATGCAAAAAATCACCACAATCGGTCAAGGCGTTTGGCCATAATCGTGAGACAGACACACAGACACACACAGACGAAATGCCGGACGGTTCAGCTAAAACTGAGACCTCGCTTCGCTCGGTCAACTAGTATGGGTCTTAAAAATCGCTCCCTATATTTGTGTGGATAATGTACAACCACTAGCTAAGAGGAACACAAATTGTTTAGTTGACACTAAGGCCTGTTTCACACCTACCCTTCTGTCGTGTAAACGATGGCGTACACACGACAATCGGGACGAAGAGTACACGACTGTTTTCACACTTGCCAGACAAATGTCGTGGTCGTGTAAACGATAAAAAGGTCATGTCGGCGTCGGCTAGATGTCGGTTACACGACAGCCGGGTAGGTGTGAAACAGGCCTTCAGCACACGCCTAATGAAATTATGGGTATGTTAAACGAACTAACATGTAATAGTTTAATTTTGATGTGGTTATTTATGAAACAATGGATACAAGATCTGACAAGCGGAAGATGAAGTTATGCTCCGTGGAACGTGTACCGTGCAACTTTTAATAATGTGGCAGTGAAAAAGTACAATGAAAATTCTTGTAATATATCATTGTACATTTTTATAATAAAACACTACTTGATATTTCATTTAACTCCATAAAACATACGAGTGACGTAAAGTATAATACGACTGAATATGTTACTGTCCGTAATATAATATCTTCTCCAACTTATAATAGTTTGTAACAGATCACTCGGTGCATAAAATAGCGAGCAAACTTATGGAGGGATAGGTGTGCTCGTACTGGTTCAATCTTGGCGTCGTACACGGCGCTACTTTTTTGTGACGAAACTGATTATTGACTGCAGTAACTAATTGGTTGATGACTGGGTACTCACGAGAGCGGAACGTAACAATGCGCGAGGTGGGGCTGGATGCCTAGGTGCAAAGAAATTCTACTAATATATTTCGTACACGCAGGCAGCTATTCAGCATTTGTCAGTAGCCCAATTTTCCAAATAGTTGGTTGAATCCCTGAAACACATTGTTTAGTTTTGGAAATTCGTTCAACCTCGTCAGCTGTCCACCAGAAAGATGGAATTATTTAAATTCACGGGGTAGGATAGGCAATCGACGTACAACAGGAGGAGACGAGTTTACGACGCGAGCGAGGCACGTACAGGTTGCGGACAGTGTCGTTTGAAGGGATCGATGAAAGAAGATTTTACATAAAAAACAATGGGAAAGTCAGATGTCGGTTTCCACTACCTTGTGGTGATGGTTTCGTATACCATTCGGACAGTGTCATTTGCAATCAGTCGAGGGAGCGATTCAAACGACACTGAACGAAACTGATCGTGGCTTGTATGTCTTGTGAAAACGAGACGCATGCTAGAAACGGCCGTGCAAGAAGTATTCGGCCATTTTCGGATCTGTTCTTTCGCCTCCGTGTGCCTTGTCTCCACACTGTACGTTACTTGCCCTGTACGCGTCTTGTCCGCCTATTGAAAACAAGTTCTATCACTCAACATTCTGGGAAGACACCACGGAATGCTTGTCGATTGTGTGAAACCGGCACCACTTCGGTTAAATAGCCTATGTAAGTAGTGAACACCGTAGCGCTGTTGTTTTGTTTGTACCACACTTTGCCGGACACAAACAGAAGGAAACCAAAAATCCATTACCAGCAAACACTGCCGATGTCGGACAACACAGCCTGTATGATTAATGATTTGTCTAATGGCTTACTGAGATATTGATTCCTGATTTTTGCCTCTAGAACAATCGAGTTGTTAAGCGGTGGCATTCGTGTGTTTAAGGCATGTGTTGAAGCCTATCTGAGAAATGTTAATATCAGGCTCTTACCTCAAAAGCGACTGAAACAATTTTATTAAACTATTTTACAACTAATATAATGGTCTTGGTATCTATTTTGAAACAAAGCTAATAGCTTTATTTCATAAAACAATATTTCATCAGGTATAAGTGAAATCTAACCCGGTATTGAATCCATAAAAATTTCCAAAAAATATATCGATAGCAACACAAGTAAATGTGTGTGGTCGTGGGACCCCCGTCAGAAACGAAGTTCATCACGCCTTTTCTTCAAATCTTTTATCAGCCTTAACGGCAACATACACACATAATTTTAATCTTTCAATTGCCGTTTATTATTAGTTTGTTTTTATAGAAATATTTACGGTTTACATGCGTTAAATGTTATTAAAATAAAGGTATAGAATTTATTATAACATCAAAGCTAAGATGGTAAACACAGTTAAATGTCAATTCATTGTAAATACATTCAATAAACATAAACTGTTGGTTCATCAGTCTAGTTTTAATTTTAATCATCTTGGTGATATTATGACTGACAGTTCTCAGCTGTGTTTAAAGTTTCAAGTCTCTAGCTCTTTGGTAAGTTAGTTTAACATTGATTAAAAATGTGTATCAAACAGACAAACAAACACAGACAGATAAGAAAGTGAGTTAGTATTGCATTGCGATCAATTTCTGAGTTAAATTTAAAGTTTTAATTAATTAAGCATTGTCATCCAGTACTGAGCTATGTATGTAAGTAAGCATTAAGTCTTTGGCTCATCGGGCAGTTAGTTTAAAATCGATTGTTATAATGGGAACCGAACAGACAGACAATAAAGCGTCGGAATAGAAACGAGGTAAGAATATATATTACTAGGCGTGACCCCTGCGTGCCCCGCACGCCAACTCCCGATGGAACCTTCTAAACACATATGTTGTATTTTATTTATAATAAAGGTGTAGGATTAATTAATTAATAATAACTTCAAAACTGAGATGGTAAATAATGTTAAGTGTTCAAATCAAATCATTTCGTATATTTTATAACAACAGTTATAATAAATGTTTAAAGAACCAGTAAGGCTCGGTGTAGCCTACACTTAATCAAAAACCTAAATAAAAGGTTACTCACTATCATTTACTGTATATTATCAATAAATAGGTCTACTAAAATGTCTTATTTATTTTTAATTAGGATGTAACGTAGTTTTTTCTTATTTTTAAATTCCTTAACGCAAGTTTTTATTGGTTTGTGTGTGTTAGTTCAGTATATAGACCTAACTTAAAAGCATTGTATGAGTATCCAAGTCACTAATATGATAATATTTTTACCTTATTGTTTCCGTCTTTTGACTTCGTCTGCGTTTTTTATAATGACGCGTTTCGAAACCTATGTTTCATCATCAGATTATTTAATAAATAATCTGTTGTCGCTCGACCGCCCGCCGTAGTAGACGTCTACCGGACAATTTATATGTGTTATGTGTCGTGAGTTGTATGTTGTTGTGTTTTTGTAATGTGAACTTTTAATTTATTAAATAATCTGATGATGAAACATAGGTTTCGAAACGCGTCATTATAAAAAAACTCAGACGAAGTCACAAGACGGAAACAATAAGGTAAAAATACTAACTTAAAATATTATTTTGTACTAAAAGCGGGACATCCGAATCAACTGTATTATCTGTTATTTAAAAATCATTATTTACTTCCAAGAAAGCAGCTGGATTAGTTTGTTTCTTATTATAAACAGCCGTTTTGTATAGAAATGGTTTTTAAATAATTATTATAAACATTATTATTAGTCTATTATTACTATAATAAACGGCATTATTTACATCCACGAAAGCAGCT
>JAGFPH010006326.1:55989-81014 GCA_018207615.1 Philaenus spumarius
TCGCTAAAAAGCACGTAATAAATTCATAAGTTATTAGAAGAATATATTTTTATATATTTGGTTGTACAAATAAATAAAGATTAAAATAATTCACCTTTGAGTTAAATGTGCATAAGAGGTTTTCAAATAATGACTCAAGACTTAAAACCTAGGAATAGTATCGGTAAACCTTTTAGAAGCAGAAATAAAATGTAAAATCAGAACAAAAGGTCTTATTTACCCATTTAGACGTTAATTATCAGACCTGAACGGGCGCAAGTAAATTGAGCGTTTCCCAAAAGGAAATCGAACATCCATTATCAGCAAACCCTGCCGATGTCGGCCAACATATGATTAATGGCTCGCCTAATAGCTTACTAATGTATAGTTTTCTGCATTTTGTTACTTTTGTGGTCTATCGCGACCAAATATTTGATTTATACATTATACTGTCGGTTTCGCACTTATCAAAACGAAACGTAATGTTATGGCTAGATCCGCAGTGCATGGTGACAAGGTTTCTATTATATGTAATGCTAGGGGAAACCCCTGCCTGCTCCACAAGCCAACCATGTTGGAACCTTCTATACACATAATTATGTTATGTTTTCATTATAATAAAAGTGTAGGATTAATAATAACCCCAAAGCTGTAATAGTAAATAATGTTAAATGTTCAAATCGAATTATTTCGTATATTTTATAATAGCTGTTATAATAAAGGTTATGAGAATCAGCAAGGCTCAGGTCTACACTTTAATAAAAATCTAACGTAAGAGTTAGAAATACAAATAATAGCTTTTAAGATTGAAATCTGCTGTTAATATAAATATTGGAGCAAACAGCTGTTTTATCTGTTATTTTATTCAATTGGTTGCTATGGTAATAAATGCTACATACAAAAAAATCACCTCTTTGTAATACTGTATTAGTATAGATGTACATAGGCTACCTTTACGTTTTAATATAAACTAAATTTTGCACATGTATTAAATAAACGGTACCAGATAACTGCCACATACTTTCTCCCAGTTGAAACTTTATAACTTCCCAATAGTAGCATAGGAGGTGGTTATTTAGAATTGCAAAAGTATGAAATTTTTACATTTAAAATATTAGATGCATGTAACACACATCCATATTATATTATTATATTATTATTATTTAAACTATTCGATCGATTTCGAACAAATTTGCAACAAACATGTCAATTAGGACTGTATAGATGCACGAAAAAATATTGAAAATTTTTGAAAAACAACTCCCTTTTTGGCCAAAAACCCCCCAAAATCAGTTATTATTATTATTACCTAAACGAGAATTTTTAGAAAGATGCGGTTTTTTGCATATGGTTGGGTACATTAAGGGCTACAAATAAGCCAGATTTTATCAAAATCGTTAAAACCGTTTTTGAGGAATTTTGATTTTTCTCATTTTTTTGCCATTTTTGGGGGGTAAACCCCCTTAAAAATTAAAAATTTGAAAAAATGGAAAAATTCCTGGAGGTATTCCAGAACTACACCTACATACCAAATTTCATCAAAATCGGACAGTTGGTATGGCTCTAGCTCTGTACAAATCCTTACAGACACACGGACAGATATCACAAAAAAAAAAAACATTTTTTTTGGTTCAGGGAGCACCTAAACAAATAATTCTACTAAAAATATTTTTGGGTTCAGGGAGCACCAACACAGATAATTCCACTAAACATTTTTGGGGGTTCAGGGAGCACCAAAACAGATAATTCCACTAAACATTTAAATACGAAAATTTGGACGAAAACAATACTTTCTCCATATACTACGTATAGGGTGGAGAAAGTAAAAAGAGGACACCTACACTATTGTCATCTGTATAAACTATAAAAAAGTAAACAAAAATTATAATCAATTTCACCCACCTTGTAGATTAAAAAATACGTTCTCCAGGTAAAGTAGTAAACATTAAATACAATATTAGAAAACGTATTTCACATCATAAACAATAAAACGCACAACATATACACAAAAACTACACACAGAACTGTGAACGATATTTTTAAATTATACACCCCGAAGAAGTTTAACACATCACATCTACGATGGTCGCGGACGCCTCTCAGCCAGTGTTAGGCGCTCTGTAGAATCAAGAAAAGATTGTATTTCGAAATCACAGACAGACACTGCAATTTTATTTATGTGTATGGATGTTACTGTAATATTGGCTATGGCACCATTTATCGTTCTTACGTTTGTAGATATTATTCATGAAACCTGTGCTAAGTATGTTAAACGTGCTAAGTGTGTTAAAATCGAGAAAATCGTTTGACAGAAGTGTGCTATTTAGAGTCGATAGCACATTCGATTTTAGCACGGTCTGGGGTCAGTGTTAACGTCGTAAAACTTTTGGGGAAGGTTATTTGAGGTTTTCAGGTTGAATCGATAACGGGTTGTTGTTTTTGAAATTGCGTTTTTCCTGTATTTCTTTCTTATTTGCGATGGAAAATAATTTCGAATTCAAGAAAAGAATTCGGAAGGAATCGGTGAAACGATGGAGCAAGGAAAATAAACATCTTCTTATATCTTTAATTTCCGCGAATCCAACGAAGTTTGAAATAAGTAATTTTCTTTCTTTTCTCATTATTTTTTTCACTTTCTTGTTAATCTGGATAGTTGGATAGTTTTATAGAAGCAGGCACATTTCACCACTGGAGCACCTTGTCATTTAAACACGTATTTTATTATAATCCAATCCATTTTAGTAAGTGAATTTATATATTTTCGTGTTCAGAAAAGTACAGAGAACTTTTCTGTGTATTTGAATGTTTTGCACGAATATGTTTGCAAAAAGTAATAAAAAAGAGGCCTAATCTTGTTATAAATGTACAAAAATGTAATACATAAATTATTTAATAAGTAGGGAAAAAATCGCTTCTAAAATTCTTTCTACTTGTCTTTGGCATTTCGAAATATCAATTAAAAGTTGTTAGATCAAGCACAAAAACTCACAAAAAGCGTTTTAAGATCAAGGATAACCTTACTTTAGCGTAGGCCTATAACACTTTAGCACTTCATTCAAAATTCAAATAGCAGTTTAGCATGGTAACACATTAAGCATTTATCAAAGATCGCGTGAATCCCCTATAATGATCCTATAATGATCTTGGTAACATTAACATCATGGTGTAAAAATCGTGGTTTAACATTCGCTGCGGCTATGGTTATAATTATACTTGTTATGGTTTCAGTTATACTACTTACGGTTATAGTTTTACTAATTATATATTATTTTTGTTATATTTATGATTTGTTATCGCAGATATTTTTATATTAATAGTGGTTATAGCAACACGTTTATTGGTTATAGTGATAGTTACTCAGGTTATAGTTTTATTGTTGTTGTTACTGGTAGTAGTTATAGTATTAATTATTGCAGTTACTAAGGTTATAGTTTTAATTTGAATAGTTATCGTTTTAGTTCTTCTCGTTAATCTTATTTGTATGGTATTAATGATTGATTACGGTCATTGTGGAATTTTTATATTTATAATGGTTATAATAACAGGTATATCAGTTATAGTTAAATTTATTATCGTAAATTTTGTAGCTACAACTGTCATTGTGGTTATGGTTATAATTAGAGTGGTTACAATTATTTAAATTATTTGTTTTTAATTTTATGATTACAGTTAAAGTAAACAATGACATATGTATAATAGTGGTTATAATAACAGGTATATCAGTTATAGTTACATTTATTATCGTAACTTTTGTCGCTACAACTGTTATTTTGGTTATGGTTATAATTAAAGTAGTTATAATTATATAAATTATTTGTTTTTAATTTTATGATTACAGTTAAAGTAAACAATAACATATGTATAATAGTGGTTATAAGAGATTTAAAAGTTATAATAATAGTGAAGAACTGTACGTAATATTAAACATTTGTAATGTCTTATTGGTTCAATTAAAGTAGCAATTTTATTTAGTCCTAGATGTTTCTACACTTTTCTATTGCTATTTAGGTATCCATAGATTTAAAATTATTATTCCTTTGTTGGATTTTTATTTTGCTCTTACGACACATCGAAATAATAACGGAATTTAATTTCATATGAAAGTTGTATTATTAGAAAAAAAAACCCAAGTTAGGAAATGCAAATTGAAGTGAATTTAGTAAACAGCTGATAAAAATAACTTTACTGAAGGGAGGATGTGGGTTTCCCGGTGTATTGTATTTCAATACTCTTGGGGTATTGTCATAGTATTCGTTGGCTGTGCAAGTTTATCTAAACAGAGAGAGCTTGGGGCAAGACCGATGTTCGGATATGTTGAACAGTAAGTTTAATACTGTAACACAATAAACATTCAAACATGAAAAAAGCTAACAAACGAAAGCTGAAAAGTGTGGGTGCCATGCTTGTGTATTTCGGTAGAGTAAGAGAAATGATAACGTTTGAATAATGTAAAAACCTAGTTATTACTGAAAGAACTATTTAAATCGATTAAATTTTATAAATACTTTTTAGTGAACTTCCATAGGAAATGAGCTACTTGAGTGACTCTTATTGTGAGACCTAAGGTCGTGAGTGGACAGTTAGCACCGATCATGGTATCTAGAATACATTTTGGGGTGCCATTAAAAATTATATACAGCGTGCTCTTAAAGTCCATTTAACCCTCTTTAGTGTTTTTGTTATTGAAAATAATTTAACAAACCTTTGTATAATATTTTGTGTGCATGACAGGAACATTTTTTGACATACCTGAAACTTTATGATTTTTTTTGGGCGGGGGCTTGATGGGGGTAGGGGGTAAACAACTTCAAATATAAAGGTAGGTCATGCAATACACAATAGAAAAGTTTATTAAAAGAGAAACAGAATGACGAAAATTACAGCTTAGTATCTTGCTTCGTTTCAAAGTGATTGAAAATCAAAGTTCTGGAAAATGATTTTGTTATCATAACATCAAAGCAGGTTGTTAATTTGTTAATATTAGGTATAATCAACTCTTATAGAAGCGAGTGTACGTCTGTAAAAACGTGAGTAACATATAATAAATCAGCAGTTTCACGGATAATCTGTAATTCTTAAACAATCCCAGTGTAGATTATACTTTGGGGTTAAGTTTACAACTTCATTCGTTATAATTTCTTGTAAAGTAATTTTTTTAAATATGAGTTATAGAATTATTGTATGCTATAGTATACGTTATAATATTTTGTTTGATGTTATACACGGTACATAAATACAACCATTTGTCATCAATATATTTGTTTATAGAAATTTAAAGAAAAGATACCCATTCGTTTAACTTCGGAAACATTCGTATAACATATTCGATTATTAATGTCTTCCCTATAATGTTAACTTCTAAATCATTTTATCTATCAATATGAAATAAAAAGTAATTAAAAGAGAGTATTTATATCTTTTTTTAAATATATAATAACGGAGCCTATGTAAATAAAAATGTTTAACAAATAGGCCTACAGTTTTATAATCGTTATTATTGTACACATTTACCGAGTTAAAAATTCCCGTCAACATAGGTAGGCCTATGTATTCCTTAATGTTCTTTTTTTCAAAAGATGTATTTCTGACGTGTGTCTAAATTAATCAGCCTGTGATTTTTCACGGTGGCTTACTTGTAGTGTAATAACTATAAATAGAAATCAACCAAATTAACCAAACTAAAATAAAATTATTATGAAAGTTGAAAATGGGGTAGCCTATATGTTAAAAGCACAATTTTTTTAATCTGCTATGTAAGCCTATGTTGTACAGCTAGGCCCTAATAAAGCCTATTCCAGGAAATTTAATGAAACTCGTGATTGTTCATTTGGACTTTTTTTACATATTTCACAGTTCCTTTCCTACAGTTTATTGAACGAAATTCACGATAAGATTGTTATAAATTAGTTGCCAAAATGAAATAATTATGTGAATGTTTGATTCACAGTATTTACTGGAGGAGGATTATGCAATACAAAACAAATTAACCTATATGCAGGCCTATATGCATTTTCAACACCCAGTTAAGAGAAACTGAATGAATATAATGTTAAAATTCATGATATACAGGGTGTATCAGGAAGAAACGGAAAGAATTGCAGGACGTGTTCTACTAGTGAAAATAATGAAACAAGTTCCTATAAACATAGGTCCGAAAACGCTTCGTTTTCCAGGTATCCGCCATTTTGTTTTTTGTACAAAATAATTCATATCTAGAGAACGGTTTGACTGATTGAGTTCAAACTTGGCATGCAGTTTAAGCTGTCAATGATATACCTCAAAAAAAATAATAAACGATTAAATCCAATCATGCGTTTCAAAATGGCGGCTGTTTGAAAATTACAAACCTAAATTACTCTAAAACCGTACATTTTAACGAAAAATGTCAAGATATCATTATTGTAGCCCTTTTGATTCCCTATCGGATAGTGTAACTGTCAAAACAATCGGATGAAGGATAACAGTTAAGTTATGTGTACTAATTGGTTTGTTCAACTCGGCATCCTATACAAACACAGTAAATACTACAATATTGTATGGACATTTGTTGTCATTACCTTTTAACTTAGCTATTATCCTTCATCCGATTGTTTTGAACGTTACACCGTCCGATAGGGAATCAAAAGGGCTACAAAAAAGATGTCTTGACATTTTTCGTTAAAATGTACGGTTTTGGAGTAATTTAGGTTTGAAATTTTCAAACAGCCGCCATTTTGAAACGCATGATTGGATTTAATCGTTTATTTTTTTGAGGTATATCATTGACAGCTTAAACTTCATGCCAAGTTTGAACTCAATCAGTCAAACCGTTCTCTAGATATGAATTATTTTGTACAAAAAACAAAATGGCGGATATCTGGAAAACGAAGCGTTTTCGGACCTATGTTTATAGGAACTTTTTTCATTATTTTCACCAGTAGAACACGTCCTGCAATTATTTCCGTTTCTTTCTGATACACCCTGTATATCAGTTAACGTAAAATGATTTATGTAACATTCAAATATATTAATTTGACTTACATTTTAATTTAAAAGAAGAAAATCACACCGAATAAATACTAGGAGAGATCTCAAAGATGTTTACCCTTAAATGTTTGCGCAAACACTACCATACACTTCAACCTTATTAATTGTCAAGCCTAAAGTGTTGCACAAACTGTTTCACTCTCGACCGATTCGCTTCCAACGTTCGCAAAAACAAAACTACCGTCAACATGTTTGAAGTGTATATAGGTGCCTTTATGGTAAGCTGGTTCCACAATGCTACGAACGCTCATCGCTCGTTCCAACGTTGGATCGAATGTTTGTGATAAGTATGTTCGCCGTCTTATTGTCTTTCTCATTAAATTCAAGAGAATAATTTAATTGAAATTGATTACATAATTAACAGATGATAAGAAGACGCCTCAGAATGGCTGAACAGCTTCTTCCCAACAACGGTGTCTAGGATCTGACGATGACGGTATAACCGTCGAAACTAGCTATCCGCAAGGATAAATATATTGGATTGTTTGATGGAATAAATTAAGATATTTATAAAATTATATATACACTAACTGGCCCGATCCGGCTTTGCACGGATAAACAAATCAAAGTTAAATGTATATTTAAAAAAAATATATATATATATATATATCAATAAATACATTAGGGGGACACTATGTATTTCTTATGCGGATTTTTTTAACTTCGATCCCCCGAACCCCCCTAAAATTTCGAATTTTTTTAAAACCTTTGTTAGCGAGCACCTACCACCCTAGAGGAAGCTACCTACCAAATTTCATTCCAATCAGTTCGGCGTTTTTTTTTTTTTTTAGTAACATTGACCCTCCCCCAAACCCCCCTAAAATTTCGAATTTTTTTAAAACCTTTCTTATCGAGCACCTACGGTCCTATAAGAAGCTACATACCAAATTTCATTCCAATCCGTCCGGTAGTTTTTGAGATTTCGCTATGATTCAGTGAGTATTACTTGGATTATATGTATATAGACTAGTTGAACCGTACGGCATTGCCCGTGGTGGTTGGTATTTTCAGTCTTTTTAACGTAATTGTATCCTTTTTAAGTGTTCAGTCAGTGAGTGGTGTTTGGCGTTTATATATATAGTCTTAGATAATAAAAACACTATTGTCATAATAATAAAAGATCTGAAATTATGATTTTAGTAACTTTGATCCTCCCATACCCCTCCTAAAATTTCGAAATTTTTCATACACTTTCTTAGTGAGCACCTATGGCCCTAGAGGAAGCTACATACCAAATTTCATTCCAATCCGTTCGGTAGTTTTGAAGAAATCGTGATTTAATAACTTTGATCCCCCCCTAAAATTTCCAATTTTTTGAAACCCTTTCTTAGCGAGTGCCTATGGCCCTAGAGGAAGCTACATACCAAATTTCATTCCAATCTGTTCGGTAATTTTGGAGAAATCGTGATTTAGTAATTTTTACCTCCCAAACCCCCCTAAAATTTCCAAGTTTTTCAAACCCTTTCTTAGTAAGCAACTTTTTCCCTAGAGGAAGCTACGTACCAAATGTCATTCCAATCCGTTCGGTAGTTTTGAAGAAATCGTTTTTTAATAACTTTGATCCCCCCAACCCCTCTCCTAAAATTTTGAATTTTTTCAAACCCTTTCTCTGTGAGCACCTATGGCATTAGAGGAAGCTACATACCAAATTTCATTTTAATTCGTTCGGTAGTATTTTAGAAATCGTGATGAGTGAGTCAGTGAGTGATTGAGTGGTATTTCGCTTTTATATATATCTGTAAAGTTTGATCAAAATCTGATAAATAATTTTTGAGTTAAACTGCAAAAACAAATACGCAGACTTTTTGCGCAGAAACAACACTTATATTACGATCGATAATTTAAAAGTATAAATTGTATTGTGGACAACAAAGTAAAGTCTACACTCGCTTTGTGTGGCTAACAAATAAGGTTTTATTTAAAACTGAATTTCAAACTGCTGCCCTGATCCCTTTTGACGCCGTTTTCACAGTTCATTGGTTTCTTCCGCAGGACTTGTGTGTACATTTTAATTGGAAAGCATTGATTTTCCAAAAGCGTATTTTTATTACAAAGCGAATGGTATAATTCACTTTAGTAAAGTGGGTTCTTTGAACGTTCATGTAAGTGTAAAATAGTGTTTTCAGATTTTAATGTTATTTTCAGAATTATTAAAAGGTTTAGTAGGATTTACCGGTATAATTTTCTAACCACAATAATAATTACACATATTAATAATGATTCGACCACGCAGCTGAACCGCTGACGTGAGTTGAGCAAATTACCAAAATTAAGTTTATAGGCTTATGTTTTAGGGTTTCAACCAACAATTTGGCAAATAGGTCTATTCACGACGGTGCTGAATAGCTGCAAAATGGTTCGCACGGCATTCCGCAAATTGGGATTATCTTCAATACACACATTCTTGCGTGCTTCGCACGTCATTCCGCATATTGGGAGTATCTCCAATGCATAATGCATTGTGTGCTTCGCACGCCAACCCCCTTACTGGGAGTATCTTCAACACGCAAAACATTGCGTGCCTCGCACGCCAACCCCACGGTAGAATTCACTACATGGCTTTGAACCGGGTACTTCTATGGCATTTTACATTTTGATCGATTTTGGGGTAACCAAGCGAGCTATAAGGTCGCGTAAAAAACCCAAATGTTCAAAATAACATACTGCATTTATATTTGTAGAAAAATCTCAAAAACGAAATCATTCTCGAAGGAAAAATCCCCTAAAAATGTTACTTTCGGTAAAAAAAGACCTTGGGCCTTACCATAAGGGCCACTGCAGTAGCTCAATTTTTCTATGGAAATTCGCTAACTAGGGGTTCTGCCCCTACTCTCTTCGCACGCCAACCCCTGCGCTAACGTATGGTAAAGCCAATGAAAACCACAAAATGTCTAATTTTGTTTATAATTTTGTGAATTTTTTAATACCAATTTTTATGAAAATGATGATTGCTTATGACAGAGGCACTTGAATCTAAGTTGGGTGGGGGGGGGTAGCTGTGACCTATACAAAATTTAAGACATACATTGAAATAGACATGCAATATAACCAACATTTGTCGACAAAATCGCTAATTTTGTCCATAATTTATTTTTTTTTTATTTTTTTTTTTTAAACTTTTAAATATTTTTATAATTTTAAATACTTTTATAATAAAAAGTAGCCTAACAATTCTCTAAACAGTCTTCTACATGTTAATGAAACTTTCGTCAAAATCGGTTCAGCCGTACTTTAGATTATCCCGGACAAACAGTCAGGCAGACAAAAATGTATAAATGTGTGAATAACCATATGAGCTTAGCAACAACGAATGTATTCTGAAATCATAGACAGACGCTTACATTTTATTTATATATACATAGATATCAGTGTGTTCTTGATCAATTAAAAATAAATTCTTCTTTTCCATGCTTTATTGTTTTTTAACTAGTCATAATGGCGCCAGATCAGTTGGCCAGGCGAAGTACTAATAACTTTTTCGATTTGACAGTCCATGTCTTAGGTTCGAATGGATTTTTCAGTGTCTTTTTTCACTGTCTTTTTCTTCATTATTTAGTTCAGATCACTAGTACAAAACACAACGATAAGTAAACGATTCAATTTATACAGGGCGTCTTGCAGCCATTCTGCCAAACTTAACCATGTTTCCAGCAGGTCAAAAATAGCAAATAACTCATATAAAATGTGTTCTATCTTGCTTAGTTTAGAAGTTGTCTGTCTGTGTATCTTTTTTTAATTTTTTTTAAATTAATATTTTGATTAATTAGAAAAACTGAGATTATTTAAGATTAATTAGTGACACTCACCTTTAAAGTTTATCAAATTAGTTTATAAAATTATACACATTATTGAACAAATTTAAAACATGAAAAACTAAATTAAAATAATTCAATAACCCATCTGAACCGCTGAGCGAATTTCCAAAATAAATTTTATATTTGTGATAGTTTCAACCAACTATATAATAATTTGGTCGATTTGCAAACTCATTTCTATAGTTTACATCCCAATTTGGGTTGTAACTGGCTACTTTTATGGTACTTTACGTTTTGTTGATCTATTTTGGGGAAACCAGATGTGCAATGAGATCTTTTAAAAAACTAAATGTTCAGAATAATATTATATACTTATTTATTTAGATAGAACCGCAAGCAAGTTTCAGTCTAGTACGAAAAATTTTAAAAAATCGATAATTCCGGTTGTTGGAATTTTTGGCCAAAGAACTCATCCGAGTGAGTTTAACACCAACGTGTGTACCAATTTTTACCAAGTAGGGCTTAAAATGTATCCGTTAGACTGCGAACACACATATATATAGTCGTATAACATTTTGAATTACACCCCAAAACGTGTTCTACGGACCATGAACGGTGCCAATTGACAACTCCCTTAGTTGGCACTAACTTAAAAGTTAACAAATAGATTTCTCTTTTAAAATGTAATAAACTTATTGACCGAGCGAAGCGAGGTCTTCGTTTTAACTCGACCGTTCAGCATTTCGTCTGTGTGTCTGTATGTCTGTGTGTCTGTCTGTCTCACGATTACGGCCAAATGCCTTGACCGATTTTGATGATTTTTTGCATGAATGTTCCTTATTCCTAGGCCGAGCCATGTATATATTTATACGGTTTTTTCCATTTTTCATTTTTAACGCCTTAAATAAAATAAAAATGGTGGCCGGACCGTTTCTCTCAGTGTAAGCTTTTTTCCAAAGCCAGTTTGTGGCTTAACTGTAAGTCGAATAGAAAAACTAAAAACATATTGCAAGTAGGAAATTAAATTTTAAACAAAATTGAATTCTTGATTTTTTCCGTATCTCTAACGGTAAGCTCACAAAATGGCCGTAAACTTTGAATTTGTTAAAAATCGTCCAAGTTTTTGTATTTCAACCATGTTTTTATACGTTTATTCTTAACCAATTCAAAAGTGTTCCATTGCTTTTTTGTAGATAAAGGTTTAAAGAATTCATATATGCCAGTAAAAAAAAAATATTGAAGTAAAATTACGAAAGTTATTAGCTTAACAAACAATCACGTTCAGTAACGAAAGGAAAATGTTTAACTTTAGGCCTACATAAAAAGTAGTAAAAATCTTTGTAATTTTTTTTATTAGTGTAAAAAAGTTTCGTAATTTAGTTCTAAATAGAATTGTATAAAAATATTTATCAATTTCAAATTTCTTATTTTGAAAACACCAGTTTTTATGTTCCTACTACAAGACTGCTTACAAAACTAGGCCTGTTTTGAATAGTAATTTAGGAATATATCATTTGCCCAAAACGACATATTATTATAAGAAAGTGTAGAGGATAAATTAAAGAATTGAACTGAATACCTGTAAATTATCATTGTAAATTTCATAAAAGTATTTGACTTAGCTTTACTTGAATTACAAAATGAGATGAAACAAATGAAACCGCGCGGCGATAAAGGACATACAAAAAATGACCGTAGGACACCGTGGGAAGTGTTGGTACATGGGTTGAGATCACTATCACGACGTTTTAAAATCGTTTGTTTTCATTATTTCTAATATTGGAATATGTTATGGAACTTAAGTTAACTTATGATACATTGTTAAGTTTAAGTTATTTAAGTATGTAAGTATTTAATTCTGTGTGGTCCCTCTATAACGAGATATTTTTAGCTACCTTATGCATTATTAACCTAAATAAAACACAATGCCTCTAAAAAAGATCTTTAGCAGTTAAAGCTCTAGAAAAGAAATAAAAACGAGAACTAGAAATCTTGGAATCGCGGGAATTGTAAATAATGTTTCACTGGCTAAACCTTGTGCTTACTTCCTTACTGACACACTATTTTTAACCTAAGCTCAATACCACATTTGTTATTTCAACGAGCGAGGTCTACTGTTCACAGAACTACTAGTTTAACCGTAGAAGATATAGATACCTGTGTTACTGTACCAACTGTAGCACACTGGACTAGCTCGTCTATCCACTCTGCTTCGTATACGCTTTGTGAAATTACAAAAACTACATTTAGAAATCAAATTTTCAAACTCTCTATAAAAGATAGTAAAACACCACCAACTAAAGAAATCCAATTGGTCAAACTGTAAACTATAGAGTGCCGAAGGTTTCTTGCAATATACTCAAGGGAGAGTTTCCTATCTGTACATGGAATCTTGTTAGAAGAGAAGTGAAGTAAGCTGTACTTGTATTTTAAGAAATGTAACGTAGAACAGGTTGTGGAGATGTTTATTAGGACATAAAGTATTATTTAAAACATTCACAGATTTTATACAAGTAATTGTATTTTAGTTGCACCGTTTAAACGTGGACAACGATGGCCTCTTTTATTATTATAGCCTACATTTCCTTCTTTAAAAAATATGCGGGGCAGGATGAGAGGGAATAAAAATGTATAAATAATTCGACCATGCAGCTGAACCGCTGACGTGAGTTGAGCAAATTTACAAAATTAAGTTTATAGGCCATTGTTTTAGGGTTTCAACCAACAATTTGGGAAATAGGTCTATTCACGACGGTGCTGAATAGCTGAAAAATGGTTCGCACGCCATTCCGCATATTGGGAGTATCTTAAATAAAAAATGCATTGCGTGCTTCGCACGCCAACCCCTGTTTTGCGAGTGTCTTCAACACACTAAGAATTACGTGCTTCTCACGCCAACCTCAAGGTGGAGTCCACCACATGGCTTTGAACCGGGTACTTCTGTGGTATTTTACGTTTTGATCGATTTTGGGGTAACCAAGCGAGCTATAAGGTCGCGTAAAAAAACTAAATGTGCAGAATAACATCCTACATTTATATTTGTAGAAAAAACTCAAAAAATAATTCATTCTCGTTGAAAAACTAACATTTCAAAAAATAGTTATTTCCGGTCAAAAAATGTGCTTCCGATTTTTGGATTTTTTTTTGGCTAACGAACCCGTCCGAGCAACGTAGACAACTAACATGTGTACCAAATTTGAACCAAATCGATCTTAAAATGCGGCCGCTAGAGTGCGATCACATATATACATATATATGATGTTTAATGACACCACAAAACGTGTTCTGGGGACCATTATCGGTTCTCATTAGCTACTCCCGATCTTGAGTCTGACCATAAGGGCAACTGCAGTAGCTCATTTTTGCCATGGAAATCCGCTAATAATTTAATAATTTGGCTTCAGTTATAATGACGATGTGCACACGCCGAGTTATAGCATATATTATGTATTATTGTGTTCTTGTGCTCGTATATTTGTGTTTGTGATAATTATGTTGACTGTATATTTATTTTAATGTGTTAATGACCTCAATAGAGCGAGAATCGGATGCTGGAATAAATTTCCAAAACGCTTCATGAACAAGTAAGTAAATTAATTAAAGTTATAAATTGACACAGATGGAAAAATATTCTTTTTTATTAAAGAAAAAATCTGGAAATTGGTTGACCGTGCAGGCCAACCCTAGAACTTCCCGCTTAGTTTGAATTTTAAACGCTTAAAAATGAGTTTATTTGTTAAAATACCAAAAAAAAAATTGTGAATTTTTAAGCAACGATAACTTTTGAATGCGTCGTTCGATTTTCATTTTTAAAAAAGCATTCTACGCAGTTTTTAAAGCAAAAAAGGAAAATGTACAAGTTTATATTCATTGGTTGATAAATCTGGAAGATATGTTAAAAAAATACCAAAAAACAAAAATTTGTGAATTTTTAAACAACGATAACTTTTGAGTTCGTGGTCCGATTTTCATTTTCAAAAAAGCATTCTACGAAGTTTTTAAAGCACAAAAAGAAAATGTACAGGTTTATATTGATTGGTTGAGAAATCTGGAAGATATGTTAAAAAAATACCAAAAAATACCAAAAAATACCAAAAAACGAAAATTAGTGAATTTTTAAACAACGATAACTTTTGAATGCGTCGTTCGATTTTCATTTTTAAAAAAGCATTCTACGCAGTTTTTAAAGCACAAAAAGAAAATGTACAGGTTTATATTGATTGCTTGAGAAATCTGGAAGATATGTTAAAAAAATACCAAAAAATACCAAAAAACGAAAATTTGTGAATTTTTAAACAACGATAACTTTTGAATGCGTCGTCCGATTTTAATTTTCAAAAAAGCAGTCGACGCAGTTTTTTAAGCACAAAAAATGTATACATGGTTTTATTCAGATTTTTTCGCACGCTTTAAAGTTATTTTTAAAAAACATAAAAATTTCAAAAAAAAATTAGGTTATTTTTTTTAATTTCTTCGGATTGGCTCGATGGATTAACTCTCAAATCTAATCAGATCTAAGTTTTGATACACTCTTTCGAATGACATGTCGTAGAATTCAATCGGTTGATTCGTTTTTGAGAAACTGTACGACAAAAATTTATTTACACACATACATCCACACACACACATACCCGCCCACATATAATTGTCGGGTAACCGGCATAAAACACAATTGTCGGGTTTTCGGGTTGATAGTTATTTCTTATGGTTTTATGATAGCTTTCTATAAATAATTTATCAAAATCCATTTACACACCGCCAATTTTTTTTAAATGAACATTTTTGTTTATCGGGTCTTCCCCTCAAATATTGAAGAGTCGGAAGTGTGTCATCTTGTCCCACCAATCATCATTACTACGGAAGTACAACAAACACACCCTATAAGCTGCGCGCGCATTGGCCTTGATTGAGGGCGACGATGCCAGATCGTGCTTTCAATCCTGATACTACTGTATTCCTATTACTCCAGTCCCTTGGTCGGTTTGCTTTTCACTTGCCGATAAATAACTAGGCATGTCCTTTGAATTACCAATACAATATATTGATTTCAACTATAATTTGATTACTTGCACATTTGAAATCATTATAAATGTTCTTATATTCTACTTAAACAAATAAATATTATTGTCCTGTTGTTAGGTTGATGTAAGTTTCAAATCTCTATTGAAAGAAAATTTTAGTTCATTACATTTCTAGATTTAGAATTATTCTAATTTTTAAGTTTAGTAGGCTCGATTTTAGTAATGTTTGTTTTTTTTTTTTTTTGCAACAAGCGAAATATTTTAATTGCTTTTCTATATTCGTTGTAAATATTTCCTCTAATATTTAATTACAGTAGTAGCTATTATTTTTTTACAATTAAAGATTCCTATGTAAAAAATACGATTAGTTCATTCCTGTTTAGTAAAAAGTGTGGTAAAGTCAGAAAGATAGATATTTTTTGTGCCGTGCTTTGTAGTTTTTTGGTATTGCAAATTGGAATAGTTCAGTAAACGTAGTTTTGGTTAGGCTATGATGTGATTAAAAGAAATTAGGCTACGTTATATTTAAACTCGTTTTTATTTCTAACTTATAGTTTACAAATCTGAATAAAGTGGTATTAACGTTTATTTTTTTAGTAAAATTTGTAATATTGAAAAACGATGTGCTCAAAACATTTGTCTACTTTATTTACCTAAATTGTATAAAACTCTATTGAATTTAAAGTTATGTGCCTTAAATGTGTATCTTACCTCCATGCTACTTTTTGTAAAGTAATGAAATTGTAAAAACGATGTGCTCAAAGCATGTATCTTCTTTATTTACCTAAATTGTATAAAACTTTATTGAATTTAAAGTTATGTGCCTTAAATGTGTATCTTACCTCCATGCTACTGTTTGTAAACGTAATATTAAATTGTTTTCATCAAAACGTAAATACTATTTTGAAAATAGTCGAAAAACTAGAAAAAAGATCTACGACACGCTGCAGGATCGAACCAAGAAAGATTTGGTTGACAGCCAGACGTTCTATCCACTAGACCACAATGACCTACTAGTAGTGGTAGCAATTTTAAGCTCTATAATTTGTTCACTCATTTACAAATCGTATAATATTAAAATATTTAATTTTCAATTTTATACATAATCATATTTAAGTATTCTATTGCATAATTACATAAATATGCGGATTTGTAACACTTCTATTCACAAGAATATATTTGTTTTAAGTCTAAAAGTATTTAGCAAGCATTTTCTCTTCGGTCTATGTGCAATCAATGACTTTTCCTTCGTTTTGAAATGTTGTAAAAAGAAAAGTAATTATTGTCGATTTGATTGCTTCTCGTCAATCAATTAACATAAAATTTCACCAAAATGTTCCCATTGAGCTAATATACAATCCTGTATAAGTTGAATGTGGTAATTGTACGATTTTAATTCATAAATAGACTACCAGTTTTTTGTTAGGCCTACTCTTATTCCAAAGCTTGCATAACAGCAATCGATTTTCTTTTTTGGCGTGCTTTGTAGTTTTTGGTATTGCAATTGTTCAGTTAAAACAAATAATCTAGTTCCGATTTACGAGAACGTATTTTTTGGTTTGTTTCACTTTAAAAGAAATAAACAGTACCAGGAACTGGAACATACTTTCTCACAAATACATTTAAATTACTAAACAGATTCTCTGTGACTTGTAGGGTGGGGTAGGAGAGTTTTTTTTATTAAAGTTGGAGATTAACTAATAAATATTATTATTATTATCTAGAGAGAAAACTATTCGATCGATTTCGAAAAAATTTGCACCAAACACGTCAATTAGGTCTTCATAGATGCACGTGAAATGGTTTTGAAAATTTTTTTTAAACAACCCGCTTTATGGCCAAAAAAACCCCCCAAAACAGTTATTATTATTATTAGCTAAACGAGAATTTTTAGAAAGATGCGGGTTTCTGTATATGGTAGGGCACATTAAAGGCTACAAATAAGCCAAATTTTATCAAAATCGTTAGAGCCGTTTTTTAATAAAAAAATAATAACAGATTTTTTGGGGTTTTTTTGGCCAAAAAGGGGGTCGTTTTTCAAAATTGTT
Source organism: Philaenus spumarius (assembly GCA_018207615.1). NCBI lineage: Eukaryota > Metazoa > Arthropoda > Insecta > Hemiptera > Aphrophoridae > Philaenus > Philaenus spumarius. The sequence goes on from JAGFPH010006326.1 coordinate 73,819, forward strand.
CAAATCCCTTTTTCGTGCATCTATACAGGCGTACTGGACATGTCTGGTGCAAATTTGGTTGAAATCGATCGAATAGTTTTCTCTCTAGCTTTGTATACTTTTATTAAAGTAGGCGATAAACTAATAAATATTATTATTATTATCTAGAGAGAAAACTATTCGATTGATTTCGAAAAAATTTGCACACAACACATCAATTAGGTCTTCATAGATGCACGTAAAAAGGTTTTGAAAATTTTTGAAAAACAACCCCCTTTATGGCCAAAAAACCTCCAAAAATCAGTTATTATTATTATTATTAGCTAAACGAGAATTTTTAGAAAGATGCGGGTTTTTGTATATGGTAGGGCACATTAAAGGCTACAAATAAGCCAAATTTTATCAAAATCGTTAGAGCCGTTTTTTTATAAAAAAATAATAACTGATTTTTTGGGGTTTTTTTGGCCAAAAGGGGGTTGTTTTTCAAAATTGTTCAAAACCCTTTTTCGTGCATCTATACAGGCGTACTGGACATGTCTGGTGCAAATTTGGTTGAAATCGATCGAAAAGTTTTCTCTCTAGCTTTGTCTACATACAGACATACATACAGACATACAGACATACATACAGACAGACATTTTTTAAAAAACACTTTTTTGGACTCAGGGGGTCCCAAAACGGATAGTTCCACAAAAATCTCAACATCGATTTTTTTTGCGATCACTATACTTTCTCTATACTATAGTATAGTGAGAAAGTAATAATGTTACCCCAACTCGATTTAATTTCTAACTTATAGTTTACAACTTGAATAAAGAACATAAACATTTATTTGATTTTAATAAAATTTCTATTGCAAAAACGATGGGCTCATGAGCATTAATTTGTCTACTTTATTTACCAAAATTGTATAAAACTTTATTAAGTTGTGTGCCATAAATGTTTATTTTTCCTCTATGCTACTTTTTGTAAACGTAATATTAAATTGTTTGCACCAAAACGTAAATTTTATTTTGAAAATCGTCTAAAAACAAGGAAAAAACACCACCACCTTGCAGGATCGAACTAAGAAACATTAGGTCGAGAAGCAGACGTTCTATCCATTACACCAGAATGATTTCTTAGCAGTTTTGTAATTTTTAGCACTATAATTATTATTTGCCACTCATTTACATGTCATATAGGTTATTAGTTATTATTAAATTATTTAATATTTTGTGATTCATAATAACTTAAATATGCGGATTTATAACACGTCTATTAACAAAAATACCTTTGTTTAAGCCTCTTAACAAGAATTTACAGCCTAAAAGCTAAAAGTATTTAGCAAGTATTTTCTCTTCCGTCTATGTACAATCACTGACATTTCCTTCGTTTGTAAATGTTGTAAACAGAAAAGTACTATAATTATTTGTCGATTTTATTGCTTCTTGTCAATCAATTAACATAACAATTAACCTTAATGTTACCATTGACTTAATATTCGATCCTGTATTAGTTTCATTTGGTAATAATTGTACTATTTTAAATCATAAATACCAGTTTTTTTGTTAGGCCTACTCTTATTGGAACAAGGCTGTGGAGCAAAGCTTGCATAAAACAATGGCTTTAGATATTTTTAGATTGTTTTTCAAGTTCATTACCTCTGTACAATGTCCATAAAGACATGATTAATGAAATTTTAACCAAACGAAATTAAACAGTGTACTATTCAGAAATACCATTTCTTGCTGACTGTTATTCCTTTCTTACTGGCTGCATAGCAGTATAAAAAAAGTTTCCTTATTTCTAATCTACACAATAACAATTGTGTATAAATACATGTTTTTCCATAAAAGAAACTCTAAAAAGCGTGGTAACTTGAAAAATGGTTTTTATGTTACACAATATTAGAATTTCTAACTCTGTACCAACTTAACCTTTATTTTGAAGGGGAGGCGGTTGACATTTTTTTAAATAAAATTTGTATTTATAGTAATGCAGTAAGAAGACGGTTAATAGCTATTTCTTGGTTTATCACAATTTGCTATAATAGGCTATATAATAAGTTAATTTTTAACTAGGTCACAATTTAGGTGGGGACAGTTCAATATTTTGAAATTATTAATTTATTTTTGTACATAACTGTTGACGTTTATTACCGGTAGATATTCAATTGATATTAGAACATGGCTATCTTATATCTATATATATTAAAAGAATTTGGTCAAAACCTATTTCCATTCGCCCAGCCTCTCCTAATGGACCGATTTTGATGATTTTTGTTTTAAAATGTGTCTTATTACCTGTAGATATGTCATCAAGCATTTACCGAAGTCCTAGGACATTAGGGCTACGCCCCAGTGGCCCTCAAAGTTTCAATGTTAATCTTATGGAAGGTCAATCTTAAGGAAGAAGAAGAAATATTTCTTTTGATTTTATCAAGGACACAAAAACAGCTGTTCGTATGAAAAGCTTAAAACAGCTGATTTTGATCAACAACTGATTTGGATCAAATCAGTATCAAATGTAGTATTACCTTTTTGAGGTTACATTGACAATTAAAAACAAACACAAACAAAAATCAACGAAAAATGCTAACTATATTTTAATTCAATTCAAACATTGGTTGTTACAAACCTATTATATATAAAACAGCTAATTTGGATCAAAAACTGAACATAATCATTCACAGATATGTCAAGTCTTATATATTATCATCCGTCCAGCCGCTATTCACCCGAGAAGGAGCCCCGGTATACAATCCTTCAAATTTCCCATGTTAATCTTATGGAGATAATGTTTAATGAGTTTGAGTCAGCTGCCAAATAAAACAGCTAATTTATGCTCGGTCACCTATGTACAAACGAGCAAAAGATTAACGAGATTCTTTATCAAATTTTCCACCTGCGAGCGAAGCGAAGCAGCCGGGGTTGGGACGCGGAGCGTCCAGGGGCAGAGCCCCTAGTTTTTATCTTAATTGAGTTTGGCAAAGAACTTGTTTTGTTTTTCAGTTTGGACTGAGAAGTGAATCATACTGCATTTATTTAAATAAGTACAGAAGTTTAAAAGCTTGTTGGAATATTAATAAGTCTACAGAAACATATTTATTGTAATATTAAGTACAATATTATATATGTACTAAATTACATATAATTTTTCTTTTATGTCTTACTAAAATTAAATGTCTTTTAAATATAATTAAAAAGACAAAAAGGCCAAATTTTGGATTGATTTTGTATAGTTCAGTTTTCGGTAAACAAATTGTTATAGTCTCTTTTCTAAAAAATTGTAGCCCTATTTTGTTCAGTTAGGTAGCCTAATTCGTTTTTTAATACATTTTGAAAAGAGAAAAATTAAAAAATAGCATAGTGGTCAAAAGCTTAGATTAGCCAAATTTAAATAATGTATCTGATCTTCTAAAGCGAGAGATAATTGTCTGTCTGCTAAATGGATCTGGAATCTCCGTCTAAGGATTTTTTATTTTTTTATTTTATATGGGGCTTTTGGCCTTGAGAAATCGATTGGAAATGGTCACCAGTCTGGGAAAATTCGTTTTCTACGTCTTTTTATTAAATTAAAAAGTGAAATTTGTCCATTTTAAACAATACAAAGCACAGCTGATGCAAATGTTTTCAATGTCATTACAATAATCATCTGTTTTCTTTTAAACGAAGCACAGCTGATGCAAATGTTTTCAATGCCATTACAATAATCATCTGTTTTCTTTTAAACTGTATTTTATTAAAGGTAAGCCTAATGTTGTATCTATTTATAGTTACCATGGCAACGAATACTTCTGCTAAGTAAACATACCCTTTATTTAGTTGTTTAATGTTATAGGCCTAACCTAAACGATGTTCACGGAAATTTGCAATAATAGTTATTGACGTGAGCGAACTAGGCCCTGCTTATAATCGAGCTTTAGCTCGGTTTCCTGGTACTATGGTTTAATACAAAACCCTGTATAAATATGTTATGAAAAGATGTTTTAAGTTTTTAAAACACAACCAATAAATTCAGCAGCAATACTACCTACAAACTTTCTATTTATCTGGTACTGTAGTGTACTAATATTAAATTTTATAATTTTATTATTATCCTACCGTTTGAAATATAGATTGTTGTAAAAACCAAGCAGCCTCTACAAAACATTATTTTGATCAGAATCAGCCCCTTTTTCAAACTTAGATAAAATCAAATAAATATCCTATTACTTTAAATGAGCAATTCTTGTATCTTTGTATCTTTATATCTTTGTATCTGACGCAGATCTCGAAAACGGCTCTAACGAATTCAAAGAAATTTTGTATTTAGGTGTAGTACACCCATATATTGGTATTTCGTGTAAAAATGTAATTTTTTGAGAAATACTAATTTAAAAGTTGAACAATTTTAACATGGGGTCTTATGGGTTGCCATGTTGGTTACGAAATAACAACGAAATAGTAAATAAAGCAATCAAAACAGCTGTTTATAAACAAGCCATGAGATTGAGTACTATCCAAAATCAGCTGTTCATTAGATAGTTTTTAATTACTGTCAAAAAACAAACTCATTTATACTGTTTTAGCACGTTAGGATTAGAATAAATTAGGCCTGATTTAACAACTTATTTTGTCAAAAAAAAAAGAAGGAAACTTGGCAAAGATTTTGTGATATACTCCTGGCTTATTTCTGAAACATAGTATTGAGGTTATGTTAATCCTGCAATAATTTTTACTACTATATATTTAGGCCTGGTTTCAAAACTTTAGTTCACAGAAGATAGTAGAACTAGGACTAAAATCGTAATGAAAGCCACTCACGTTTCTAAAGCATGTATTTGAGGTTATAATTAATCTTGTAATTACTATAAATATATTTAAGCCTGGCTTCATAATTTTACAAACCGATGTACAAACGAGCCAAAGATTATCGAGATTCTTTAGCGAATTTTCCAACTGCGAGCGAAGCGAAGCAGCCATCTGAGGCCGAAGGACGAGGCGGGGTTGGGACGCGAAACGTCCAGGGGCAGAACCCCTAGTGATATTTATCTATACTCATATTATAAAGAGGTAAAGTTTGTTTGTTTGTTTGTATGTAGGGGGTGATCTCTGGCACTACTAAACCGATTGAAAAAACAGTTTTACTAATAAAAAGCTACACTATCCCTGAGTAACATAGGCTATAATTCATTTCGATAAAAACCTTTTTTTATTCCAATATTTGTAAATTTAGTCGGAAAAAATTCTTAGGTTAGTCCCAGAATGATAAATCAACACATGTATTTGCATTTATTACCATAGCAACCAATTTATAACAGATGATATAGCTGTTAGCTCCAATATTTCTACTAACAGCTGATTTCAAAATTTGAAGCAATTATTGTTGTATTTCTAGCTTTTAGGTTAGGGGTTTTAAGTGTAGACCTGAGCCATAAATGTAACATGAATCGTGACAACAGCAACACATCACTAACTTTGACTCAAATAATTACGCAGTAAATTATGATCAAAGCTGCTCGATGTGGCAACGTTGTACCAAGAAGTGCGCTCTTAGAAACGAACCAATTAAATTGTAAGAAAATTGTCAGGCCTCAACACTCGGCGCGAAGGCTTTAGTTCCAAAATATGCTACAGGTGGTGCTGCAATACGGTGATGTATCACGGCCCGATAAATATTTTCCAATGTGCAACTGCATGAAACATATTTTATCGGGTCACACTTCAAGTTGAGTTATATTTTCATTTTAAGTCTAACAAAGTGGTATAATGCAGTTATTAACTGTCGGTCCATGTGTAAGACCCGACAGTTTTAACAGGCCCGGCAGCACGCTCATAAGCAGGAGTGTAACCCGACAAGTATTAGTGAACCAACGCACACACACCCACACACACACACACGGTCGGACACCTCGGCGGGAATAGTCAGAATGGCTTCCTGGGACCTCAAAACGTGGAGATTTAATGAAAACTCGACTTTCGAAAATCGGACCGAAATTAATAACTTTCCTTTATTGGTAGCGGGAAGTTAATAAATTTGATTTATAAAATGAGTTACTTAGTAACTGATTATACAACTAACTGAGTATCAGACCAACTGAGTAACAGAGTAAACGAGTTACAGTGTAACTAGTTAACTGATCTACTGTTGAAGTAAACAACTAAATAACTGATAAACTAATTTACTAAGTAACGGAGTAATTGCTTATTATTTATTGGTCGATTAAGTTTAACATTATGGTTTACTGCTTCTTCGTGAACTGACAGGAGTAGAGGTACCCCCCCGTTGGCACAACCTTGACCTTGACCTTGACCTTTGACCTTTGAGCAGTGTAACGTGTGTGAGATGTTGACCTTGAGGAGAGTTAACGTTTGTGAGGTGTTGACCTTGAGGAGAGTAACATGGGCGTTGAGGGTGACCTTGAGGCGCCGACGCCGGCCACTGTTTCCGCCCGCCATCTTTTTTCCGCCATTTTGTTTCCGCCATCTTTTCTCCGCCATTTTGTTTCCGCCATCTTTATTTTTTTTATTTTCTAAATTAAATTAAATTAAATTATTTTCTTTTTTAAAACAGAATAAATCAGCTTTTCAATCACGGCCTGTCTTGGTTTAAAGCCCTCTCACCAGCGTCAAGGTGACAGACATGAGAAGGTTAATTTTGAAAAAAAATAAAAATAAATAAATGCCAAAAGTGATTGAAAATTTTGACCTTGTTAAATAAACACACGCCATTTTAGATATAATAGATAATTTATTAAAACTAGTATAATACATTATTTAAAATCTAACATTTTAGAAATAAAGTCGATGTCTTCCTGGGGCATATTTATAACCAACTCCTCGGCCGATGGTGGCGGATCTTCCCCGGAGAGCGCAAGGATTTCCTCGTCCCATTCCTCTTGGGAGACTGACATTCCCCCAAGATCCGACTTCGCAGCGATAATAGGGGCCGTCGAAGGATTCGGTTCGGAGTCCCTTGATGGTTCAATTGCGGTGGTGGTGGCTAATGCCACTTTCGGCCACCACAAATGATTCCACTTCCTTCGTATAGGAGCCGAAACCGGAGGAGTAGAGCCTGTGCCTATTGATGGTGCAGCTTGCGTTACCCCGCGGATCTCGGCAGAGAGAACTAGGGATATAGCTCCGAAACCCTTCGATTGCACACCTTCACTGCTCTCTCGAACATCGCTGAAAACAAAAGGCTTATTAAGAAACAACTTAGTGACACTTTTAATAAAACTTGAGGTTAGTACA
>JAGFPH010006327.1:6673-19860 GCA_018207615.1 Philaenus spumarius
GTATCGTTCCCAAAAAGATATTTGTTTGTTTTAACAAGCAAAAAAAAATTAAAGTGGGGGACGTACTTTTTTACACACAGTATAGGCCCTATACTGTGTGTTGTAACACTGTTAGGTTAGTTATAGTTTGGTTATTGTAGCCCCAGCATCACTGAGGATGGCGACATTGTCGTTGAAACACATTTGAAGTTAATACACGTATTTGTTTTGAGATTTTGTGTTCAGGTTTTATTTTATCTTGTAATTACTTGTTTAATTTTTAAATACATTACTGGATAGTCTTAGGATAGTTTAAAAACTTGGTTACTTAAAATTAAACCAGGCGCTTTAATAAAATAAATATATTTCTCGTCGCAAAAACTTACACACTCACTGCAACGCTCACTATAAAAAGTCTTGGGAAACTATGTTATCCACAAAACTCATTTTTAAAAAACGTCCTTTTATAAAATTGATAAACTTACTTTGTTTCTACTCATTTACACTTGTAATATCAACCCTAAACAGAAAACTAGCCTCCGTTTAAAATAAGCAAGATGTCGTATATTTCCCAATGAATCGTTAGTTTTTTTTTCAACTGAAATCCAATAAGATGAAACAGAAAATGCTTCCACCTTTGACAACTATTTGGCACTTATTAACATTTTATCACTATAAGACATATTTTTGTTTAATACATTCTTGCACAAAATTTGGTTTCTGGAGTTTAAATTTCTAATAGCAAACGTATACATTTGTCAATTTCGACTACAGTTCTATCAGCCCATGTAACTTTAAACACTATCCTTATCAATAAATATTAAATTTAATCTGAGAAGTGTATACATTTTTAAACCATTACAAAAGTATAACAAGATAAATAAAACCTGAACATAAAATCTCACAATAAATACGTTCACTAACCTCAAACCAGTTACTGTTAGATTACTGTAGCCCGAGCATCACTAAAGATGGCGACATTGTCGTTGAAACGCGTTTGAGGTTAGTAAAGTATTTATGGTGAGATTTTGTGTTTAGGTTTTATTTTATCTAGTTACTTTCTCACAAGTCAAGCTCATTAGCTATTTATTAAATGTATAACAACTAAAGTATTAACGTAAAACCTATTGAGATCCATTAAAGTAGCACCTACCTAAAATTAATTTTAAAAAAATAAAATAAACATAACTATAAAAGGGTCTTCTGAAAAACACTCGTAAAATAGCTTATAGGAAATTAGGTATATTCTTGCCGTAGGTAAGATCGAAACGCTTATTGTAAGAACACCGTTAATATATAAACTGGTAGATATATATTGTAGTAAAAGTATCCTTCTCTTTTCATACATAACAGTTCCACCTTCTGTTGAAGTTTATAACATTTTAACCAGCACACAAGCAGCTGTTTGAATCAAAACATTTGACTTTGAATCACTCCTCAAGTTTTTGTTTTTATTTGATAAATAGTTTAGGCGTAAATTTACTATTCGACCCTCGATTGATACTTTTACAGACGAAGACGTTGTTGTACATTCTACTGTTGAATGTTAACTACATGTAAACATACTGTGACTAAAGACTATAAGTTCGAACATAATAATTTTTGTATTTTTTATTATTATTGTTCTAGCATTTTTGTTGCCGTAGGTCAGCCGAGGGTCGAATATTACATTTTCGCCGTAGTTTGTTAATGGAATTGTACTAAAAACCCCTAGGGCTTTTCGTCTTTATGAAGACTATGTGTGCCCACACTCCAAATTACGCACTAGCCTTCCTTATGAAATGTATTGTAAGAACTGGAAGCATAAAAAAAAAGGCCAATACATTTTACAAATATTCTTACGTTTACTTCATCAGACACCGCAACGGAAAAGTTGTCATGAATTTGTCATATGATATGAAGCCTACCTTTAACTCTTACTACAGTTATAAATGTAGGAAGTTCATCACGCATACTGATAAAAGTAAGTATAGACAACATTAAAACGTTGTAATACACCAATAATAAACAAATGGAATATTTCCTCTGCCATAATAATAGCTTTGTTCGTAATTAATACTCCAAAATATGTTTAGTGATTTAGTTGTTTTTGCTACAGCTTTTACTTAACCGAATACAAATCTTTGCTACTAGCCTATATTTAATTAATATCACGAGGCAGGAAATTATGTATACCTCATTTTCAGTTTAAGTGATAGAAATGGCGTTAGTGATTTTCCCTATAGGTAATGTGTAACATTTACATTTATACAATTTGATAATAGCTTCTGACAATAATTGCGCATTGATTAAGTAATAAACCAAACCAACAATTATTGTTAAATAATAGACAATACTCTGGTTGTAAAATAAAACAAGCAGAGACTTGCAATCATCATCCATATTAAACTAAACAAATTACAAAATACAGCAAGAGTAGCGTTTCTAACTTGGATATCTATTACCGCTGTTGGTTAAAAGAAAATATCGTTAAAAGACATTAAAAACATTTACGGCATTTTAAAGATTTTTAAGTTTATTGTCATGAAGGTTCAAACCAACAGTAAAAACCTAAAACTGTGAAAAGTTGAGATAGTATCTATTATAGTACTATATCATTTTAATTATCGTCAAGATTATTCTCATAAAAGGTAAAAACCAACAATAAAGTGTAGGCGATTGTCTACGATATTGAAAAATATGTGATTGTCTATCAAATTGAAAAATATGTGATTGTCTAATACTCGAAACAAAAATAAGGGTTTGTCTACTACACTGAAAAATAGGCGAGTCATCTGCTTTAAGAATAGAGTTTAAAGAAGATACTAGGTACTATTATTGCATCGACCTAATGTTTATTTTATTTGTCTTTGTTTTACTCATTGAAGTATTCACTTTTACAAAATATAATGGTTTTGGCCTAAAATTTTGTTAGCTGCTAAAAATGTCACAAATTAAACCAAGCCAGGCATATGACCTCGTGCTAATTCCTAAACGTAGACCTACAACAAACTAATAAATTATTATTGTACATTCTTGGATATTATGTTTCCGACGTTAGCAAAAATGATAACTACTCAACTTATGATATAATGGTTTTAATCAAAAAGATTTATCAGGACCTGGCAGACCCAAATGTCTTAAAAAAAGTACCAGCACCAAAGAACACAAAACTAAAACGAGAGTTTTAACAACGTGGTTTGGACGAAAATTCCCAAAAAATTTTTTGTGAGACTTGACACTTTTAGATTACGTGTATATGTCAAAGGTTGAGCTTCAAAGATGGATTTTCAAGTAAATTGGCCATTTACAAACTGCTAGGCCTACAGTTAAGCTCCAAAGCAGTGAACAGGCTTCGCAGTTTTGACATTTTGCGAATAAAAACCAACAAATCGACCGAAAACATAACACGAGCCGTCAGAATTGCCAGAAGAAAAAGGAAAATATAACTGGAGGAAGAAGAGAAGCAGGTAGAGGAACCAGACTATGGTGCAGGGGTGTTTTAACGATGCCACACTCATTCTAGATAAGATTTGACTTTTATCGCTAGTTTCCCAAAACTTTAGTTGATGCATTTACAATTTTCTCAGAAACTATTAAAGATATAAGGCCATACTGCTTTCTACAAACACATGCAAAATCAAGGCCATATCTTAACAGTGCACTAGCGTAAAAATTGTAAATTCCATAAACAAAAATGTTTTTAAAAAGTTTTTTTTTCTAGAAAATAAAAGTGTATGATCCAGTTTTTTGGAAAACAGCCAAATAGCATGTGTTTATTTAATAAACGGTATCAGTTAACTGACACAAACTTTCTCCCAACTTACTGTAGTCAAAATAATATTGTTTTTAATCATTTTATTTACTACTTTTTAGAACAAAACAAAAAAATAATATTCTACCTACGTCAATCGTATAAAAAAGTTATTGTCCCAGGCGGGATTCGATCGCGCGACCTTTGAATTACTGGCCGTCCTCGCTACCGTTGTGCTACCCCGTGCGGCCGTCGCCGTGATGCTAGATTGACAACATAAACTTGTTTATTTTTTAACATTTCCCCATAATTATGAAACGCCGAAGTTTTGATAAAAGCGGGTGGTGTCATTTTGTTTGGCATCTTAAGCACTATAAATACTGAAAATTTGATCAAAATCGTTAGAGCCGTTTTTGAGAAATTTGCATTTTTGTCGTTTTTTATTGGTTTTTAGGGGTAAATTACCCTTAAAAATTAAAAATTCCAAAAAATGAAAAAAACGCCTGGAGATATTAGGGTTTAGTACCTACATACCAAATTTCATGAAAATCGGACCAATATTGTCCCCTCTGGTCGTGTATACATACTGACACACTGACAGACAGACACCACGTTAAAAACACTTTTTTTGGTTCAGGGAGCACCAAAACAAAAAATTCCACTAAAAATATTTTTGGGTTCAGGGAGCACCAACACAGATAATTGCACTAAACAATTTTTTGGGGTTCTGGGAGCACCAAAACAGATAATTCAACTGAAAATTCAAATTCGAACATTTTTACGAAAACAATACTTTCTCCATATACTACGTATAGGGTGGAGAAAGTAAAAATGTGTGTATAAAATGTTGTGTTAAAATTTCAAATAGCATTTATACTTTTTGAGAAAAATGTATCTAAATTTGCTTAATTTAACATGAGCTGGTATAGGGGTTACTCTCTCCCCTTAACTGTATTTGTTTTATAACTGTATTTAACTAGTACAACTCACCTGAATATCTGGGCTGATAGTACCTGAATAGTAAATGCACTTTTTATAAAAAATGGGTGAAATATGTCAATTTAAAATGATAGAAAAATTAAAGCTTAAATTGCAAAACTCGTCTACAATTTTTGTAAAAACTGTATGTGGAATTAAAACAGTCCTACAATAAGTTTAACACCATTTAGGCAAGTCGTGGGTTCGATCTTTTTATACAAATTATTATATAGAAGATAAAACATGAGGAGAATGTTCATCTTTAGGCAATATAATACAAATATAACTACACCTAACACACCAAAAGTGTAACTGTTAGTAATATGTTTAATTTAGATCCAACGAATAAAGTAAAACCCATCACCTAAAAATTAAGTGTTTAGTTATTAAAACAACTAGGATATCTTTTGAGCGAAACATATCAATATTTTTCTTTGCCACTAGAAAATGTATATGGAAAATCAGATTGAACTAGCGACTAAATTGTTCGTTCATTGTGTTACAAAATGTAGGCCTAACCTCCAACACTGGTTTCGTAATTTCATATAAAGTTACTGCCAATAGATTCACCTGCGATATACTCAGCTATTCTACGTTTAGATTATACTTATAATTTGAACGTGACTTGATGTAATTTTGTAATATACTCTTTCTTAATTTCTCTCTCTTATTCACTGTGTGATTCGACTTTCTCTTTTACAAGTTAAAATAATTCGACCACGCAGTTGGACCGCTGACGTGAGTTGAGCAAATTTTAAAAATTAAGTTTATATGCCTATGTTTTAGAGTTTCAACCAAAAATTTGTTTTAAATATGTCTACTCAAGGCGTTGAACAGCTGTCTGTGTGTACGCAATATATTAGTAGAATTTGTTTGCGCCTAGTGGCCTCGCGAGTTTGCACACTTGGCTTCGAACCAGGTACTTATAGTATTTCACGTTTTGTTCGATTTTGAGGGAACCAAGCGAGATATAAGGTCGAGTAAAAAAACAAAATGTGCAGAATAACAACCTACATTTATATTTTTAGAAAAAACTCTAAAAAAAATTATTCTCGTAGTAAAATTTTCAAAACATTTTTACTTCCGGTCAAAAAACGTACTTCCGGTGGTTGGATTTTTTTTTCTAACAAACTCGTCCGAGCGACGTAGACAACCAACATATGTACCAAATTTAAAATGCGGCCGCTAGAGTGCGAACACATAAATATATACATATATATGTATATATATATATATATATATATGAATTTTAATGACACCCCAAAACGTGTTCTGGGGACCATGATCGGTGCTCATTTGCTACTCCCGACCTTGGGTCTCACCATAAGGGTGAGCTCATTTTTCGTATGGAAATTCGCTAATAACCCTATTGCTAGTTTAGCAGACTCTTCTACAAGGCTATAAAATATGTAGCCTAGTGCTCGGAAAAAACAGTTATAATTTGTTAGTTATAGTTCATGGAACTTCGTATCACTGAAGGATAACGAATTTTTCATTGAAACGTGTTTGTCTTTTAGAATTAGTGTAATAGGACTTACACTTCCATATAAATGTAAGCCACAAAACAGATAAGTGTTTGTAAATTAAAACGTGTTTCGAAATATTCGTTGATAAACATTTTAAACTGAAGATATTTTTAAAACAGTACAAAATAATCCGATCACGCAGGGTTTATATGTTTTAGGGACTAAACTATTTGGGAAATAATTATTGGTCTATTCGCGATACAAAATAAATTAAATAAATGGTTTTAAATTTAAAATTGCTCTTACGGGATAAAAATCCAAGATAGCCGCCATAACAGTAGACCCTAAATTAAGTGTCTCCATAACTATATCTACAGACTGTCCCAAAAGTCCCGGACTGGTTTAATAACTCCTAAACGAAACTAGCTACAGTAATAATATTTCAGACATGACTCCTGGCTACAAAAAACTATTTTTTGAGTTGTTAGTCACTATTGCCCCTGCCCCCAAAAACCAAATTTGGGGGGGTTGCCCCAAATTTTTAAATGTAAACCCCTATCGAGTGACCCATCATTTTAAAGGTCTCATTGAGTTAATCACAACAGCGCAAACCCGAGGTCGATATCTTGCTCCTGTCAAAAATGGCTGACCTTTTAGCGTTTCTTATGGTCATTTAATTTAAAATTGAACATTTTGTATCGTATACAAAGTAAACACATTTACAGGTTTAATATATTTTACTTTTTCAGTTGTAACAAACACCGGTGGCCCTTTAACAATTGTAAACAGATAACATTTTTGGACTCTCCTACTTTAAGTTCGTTATGACATGCCTTAATCCTTATCATTGCTGGAAAACCCCGCATCAACAAAACAATACCTGCAGCATTGGATATTATGGCTCAGTTATGAAATAATTGTGTCTTAGAATAATGTTGTCTAATTTTTCCAGCGTTAATTTTTACATTTACTACTAATAATTTGGCAAAATAATAATAGCTTTTTACTTTTATCAGTGTATGAACATTTACTTTTTAAGTATAATTCATTATGTCACTAAGTGAATCAGAAATAATAACAATATTGATGATGAGAGGCTATGGTAACCTGACTAGGTCGTTTCAAGACGACCTAAGATTTGCGCAGTTGTGATTAACTCAATGAGACCTTTAAAGTGATGGGTCACTCGATAGGGGTTTACATTTAAAAATTTGGGGCAACCCCCAAATTTGGTTTTTGGGGGCAGGGGCAATAGTGACTAACAACTCAAAAAATATTTTCTTGTAGCCAGGAGTCATGTCTGAAATATTATTACTGTAGCTAGTTTCGTTTACGAGTTATTAAACCGGTCCGGGACTTTTGGGACAGTCTGTATAATATCTTAGTGTTGTAAAACGTTCCTTCAAAGTCTCCCAAAGTTATCTTCGTGAAGCAACGTGAATATTGTAAATTCCAGCTCACACGTTCTTAAATAGTTCTGTATGGATTTTTTGGTTTTGTTTTTCGTAATTATAATCAGGCTTGCACGTTTGCACATGCCATGGAAGAATGTATTTGACAAAAAATTCCACTTAGGCAAATAGAAAATGTCGCCTACACACTCTTGCTGCAGAAGTCTGCTACAAATTCAGTCTTAACGGCAAGTTCAGCTATAATTTTTATTTTGTACAAAACCGGGATTCTATCAGAACCAGTATCCCGCATTGTTTCTACTTTCATTATTCTACTCAAAGTGTTCCTACGCAGCTAAATAACTCTACAGGGATATTGCCTGTACTTATTTAAATAACGCCCTAAAGTCGCGTGTCTTAACCACCTTTAGGTTATTCCCTTATTACCATAGCGTTCTCCGTCTGATGTTGTCAGGGTCGGACTAATTGTAGTGATTTCCCGCCTGTAAATGTCGATACTCATTTACCTAATAACCGCACGAAAAGTTTGGGAACGCAGCTCGCGTTGGGAATAGGAAAATATTCGACCAAAATCTCCATTGTATAAATTAGAGATTGCGAAATGTTTGTTTTATGTAC
This sequence comes from Philaenus spumarius, assembly GCA_018207615.1. Classification (NCBI taxonomy): domain Eukaryota; kingdom Metazoa; phylum Arthropoda; class Insecta; order Hemiptera; family Aphrophoridae; genus Philaenus; species Philaenus spumarius. The sequence continues at coordinate 14,860 of JAGFPH010006327.1, forward strand.
AAAACTATCTGTCGTACCTGGGTTATGGTTGGTTAGCCTTGTCCCTAAATACATTTACTTGATAGGTTAGTTCGTACGACGTTTAATACATTTGTAAACCTAAATTATCACATACTGGTTTTGCAAACCTGAAAACCTATTCGAAGAAACTAACTTTGCCTGGACATTCTGTCACGTGTTAACACTAACCATGGCAGCGTAAAAGCATTACTCCGTCGAGAGAAGTTGCAATTATCGTTCAATCTAAGCGAGATACAAGTCACACAGTCTAGGTTAACACTCTTCGGGCAAATTTAAATGTGATTGGAATTTCTGTCTTCATTCAAAACTACTGTGAATGAGCGGCATTACAAATAACAACAGCTCAAATTATAGGATAACTTTTATATATTAAAATGCGCTTTCTTTGTTCAAATCTATCATTAGGAAGCTTAGTTCAATTGACTTTAAAATATATTGAAAATATCAAATAAGTTAATAAATGTTGTATAGTTTATTTTTCTGTAAATAATAATGTATGATTTTTATTCGTCACCTCCATAAAGTTGTATGCTTTCTCGCTTTATAAAGCGAAAGGTACCACGATCCATCCTTGGACGGGTTTAGGGTGTACCGAACAAACTGAGGCAAAACTAAGAAGCTACGATAGGTAGCGATCTAGCGAAGTTTAAAATTTCTGCTGGTCCTAAAACCTCGGACGAAATCTGCTAGGGAATTGCGATGTTTTAACTGGGTGCCCTCAAAAAACAGCTGCTAAGCAGGTCATACCTCTTTACAGAGTCAAATTAAATTCTTTGACCACTCTAACGTACTCAATTGCTAAAAATAGCTATAACCTTTGGGGAAAGTATTTTTGTACACATATAATTAACTAAGGGAACATATTTTGTATTTATTTTGATTACAGATTTAATGTAAATCAAAACCCTCAAAGTAATAAATGGTTATTAATCATAAATGTTTAAATACAACTATATAATAAATATTAAAAATCAAGCATGGGTTAAATATATTACCAAGCGAACAAAAAATAACATATCTACGCTTATAATAAATATGGTTTCAAAGTTTGAATATTCATGGCAAAACTCCTTTGTGATTATGATTGCTTACTTAAAGTGTCAAATCAGCTGCCTTTAAAGATGAAATCACTGTTAATGGAAATTGTAACGAAAATATCATCTAATGGCATTTATATGTGTTTAATAACAATTGGTTCTTTTTGGAACACTTAATATCTTCAATCAGCTTAACTACATAAATATATATTATTAAATTTTAAGTGAATACTCACGTCTATTGATCATTGTTGTTTTCTTTCTAAAGCAATTGTAATTTCGGACAATTGTCCTTCATCAAGTTTTATAAAATACCACGTACACATAATAACATAAAAACACATAGTTCACTTCGTGTGTAGTTAGTTAAGCTCAAACGAGCACTTTTTGACACCGAACATTGACGTGCACGTCGGTCGTTGAATTTGTACCGATCGAAGTTAGGTTATGCAACGACATTGGACCGTGTCCCCTTCAATTGTCTTGTAATTATCGTATGATACAATAGGTTTGATCTAAATGACAGTTGGTCGTTTAATATGTTGTTGGTTTCAGATTTGTAAATATCAAATTCCTCTAACGCGTTTGAAGTATGTCCTTTTTTACATTCATCTTGTAACGTCCCAAAATTAGAAGGGGAAAATTTGTCGATGTTTTAAATTAAATGTAATAAGAAGCAGGCATCTTATCGCACGCCTGGGTTAAGTCTTGCGGTGCTACTCGGTAAGGAGGGGGGGCAACACGGAGAAGGGCAGTGCTTAGGTGGGGCGATGTAGGCCGGTCCGCCGAGAGTGGGAGCGGACCGCTATATAAGACGGAGCTCTAAGGCAGAAAGAGAGTTGCTTGCTTGGTGAAAACCAGCTAGTACCTCTCGTCAGGAGTTGGCTCGCTAGGTGGAAATCGGCAGCTTTAAATAACGGTAGATGCTCGCCTGGTGAAAACTGGCTCATCATAGCAAGTAGAGGTAAGTGTAAAACCCGGATTCAAGCACAGGCTTGGGTAGTGACCGGCAGGGTTATCATTATAAGGTGGATTTATTTAACCACGTTAAACGCTTTTTGCAATAGATTAGTAATGCTTATAGTTAAGGCATTTTCAGCGGTGGTGAATAGCATCCGGGGTTTACTTATCGGAATATATTTTTATAGAAGCGTTGCATATATTAGGCCTACTAGAATTGAATAACCAGTACTAATAAAAGCGTCGCCTGGTTAGTAATATTTAAAGTTATTTCATTAACAGAATACATATCTAGGTTGAGCGGTTAGGCTGCGTATATTAGGCCTACATTAGGCCTAATTAGTTTTCGGATTCATTGCCTAAAGGGTTGAAGGGTTTAAGAGTTGCACTTCAGTTGAGTTTGTGGGCAGGTGAGGGCGTTGTGAAGCCGCCTAAGAGCAACCTAAGCCTATTAGGCCCACGTTAGGCCTACGACAGTTGAATAACCAGTAGGTTTAAAAGCGTCGCCTGGTTAGTAATATTTAAAGGGATTTCGTTGACGGAATAGATATATATGTTGAGCTGTTAGGCTGCGTATATTAGGCCTACATTAGGCCTACCAAATTTTAATACTGGTTTGAACGAAACGATCTTTGGAATTTTAGGGTGTATGTGTGGTGCAAACTCACATACAATTGTCGTTCGTTGCTTTAGGGTGTATGTGTGGTGCAAACTCACATACAGTTTGTGACGTTTTTAGATTTTCGCGCCATCTATATATATTTTTTTTTTTTAATAAATATTACTTTTACCGACTAGTTACAACTTCTGCCTACCTTCACCAATGTCCAAGTAGTCTCTCCTTTCTCCGCTAGGAACCGACTCCGTACGGTATCCAGTTTTTAAGACCTTTCTTATCAAGCTTCACGACAGCTGATTTAGACCGTTAACCTTGCTTCGTTGTAGAACATTCGAGAGGAGAGTCCGCCATTGCTTCCACTACAGGAAAGTCCACCTTGTCATGTCGCTGATATAGTTAAATTATTGTCGTGGATTAATTCCTTAAGTTTTTTTGTCGCGAGTTATGCGCAAGGCTAATTAACATGCCTTTGTTATAAGCCTTTATTTTGTGAATACCAGGTACGTGGAATGTTTTAGCCTTACTTTTGTTACTTATGAAATGTACTCTTTGTAAAATTTTATAAAGTTAGTTCCACCTTTTGCATTGTAAATAACTTTTCAAACTCATACAGTTTTATTCAAAACCTATGTATTTCATTTTTACTACAGCCTAATTTTAAAATACTAATCTTACAGCCTACAAAAACTTTAAAGCTGATGTTATGTTGTGTATTACTAAAGTCTTAACATATTTCAAACAAAACTAGCCTAAACTGTTCTGTATTAATTAACTGTAACTGTGTAGTTTTCTGCAGTATAACCAGAATATTGAAAACTTTTAATGAGCTATAGGCATAATATTACTGATATATGTATATTATGTAACTAAACAAGAACATTTTATGTTGCCATGTGGTTTGGTTAACATGTGGAGACAGTCTTATGCAACATGACACATGTTGTATTAACTATTACAATCTTTAAGTAGCAATTTGTCACCTTGTGCTACAAATTTTAAAATCAGCTAACTCAAAAGGACCACCTGCTTTATGCTTATTTAAATTAGCTGCAAGTTTTCTAAAAAAGAATTGTTATTTGTGTTATGCAGTTACACTGGTTCAACTTCAGGGAATATTTAACCATACAATGCCATAAGCTACACCACAGCTACGCCTTACTGAAAAGGCCTACCTTCCAACAGGACTTTAAATACAATAACAATTCTTATATCTACAGTGTTTTAGTTACAGACAGAGATTAATTTAAAATATGAATGATCTGCAGTTAATTTTTGTGTTAAATATTAAACAGGCTGTATTTTGAAAAAGTAATTTTGTGTGGGAATACTTTATAGGATATGTTTGTATTTAATAATTGGGAGGAGCAAGCTAGCACATTTTGGAACTTAGCCCTAAGGGCTGCATATTAGAAATTATATACCTTTTTTTTATATATAGAGAGACGTCTCATAATTAATTTTGTCTATTTATTCAATTATTTATAATAAGCTTTAGAGTTGGCCAACGACATATATATTTATTCTTAAACAAATCCATGGTAATTCATGTTAAAACTTTGTAACTTGTTAATCTTTTCTGTATGAATTCTGTAATTATTATTAAAAGGGAGGGTTTTTGATTTTTATTTTTGGGGAGGGCTTTTAAATTCAACTTAATAAAATATATATGTATTCTTTTAAATCTGAAGTTTTTCTTGTATTAAGGGCATATAAATAATTTCATTTTCTTGTATTAAGGGCATATAAACTTTTTTTTACATTTTGGTTAATAAAGCCAAAATTTACATCTATTTCTATGGTTTATTGAGTTAACCTCTAGGCATCTTGTGTATTGTGAGTGATAAGCTGAAACATTCCTACTTTTGGTGATATTTAAATTTTAAGGTAAGTTTTGAACATGACCAATCTATGTGGCCCAGTATTGCTTCCGATTCCCTATTTAATCGTTTTGTAAGATTGGTACAAGTTGTAGTTTGCTGTCTTAGGGTGTATGTGTGGTGCAAACTCACATACAATTGTCGTTCGTTGATTTAGGGTGTATGTGTGGGGCAAACTCACATACAATTGTCGTTCTTTGTTTTAGGGTGTATGTGTGGTGCGAACTCACATACATTATAGATCGTTGGTTAGGGTGTATGTGTGGTGCAAACTCACATACATTATAGTTCATTGGTTAGGGTGTATGTGTGGTGCAAACTCACATACAATAATTGTCGTTCATCGTTTTAGGGTGTATGTGTGGTGCGAACTCACATACATTATATATCGTTGGTTAGGGTGTATGTGTGGTGCAAACTCACATACATTATAGTTCGTTGGTTAGGGTGTATGTGTGGTGCAAACTCACATACGATTGTCGTTCGT
>JAGFPH010006327.1:28240-80990 GCA_018207615.1 Philaenus spumarius
TCCCAATACGGTCATTGGCGTGCAATGCATTGTGTATTGAAAATACTTCTAACACGGTGGGTTAGCGTGCGAAACACGCAGTGCATTGTGCACTGAAAATACTCCCAAAATGGTGGTTGGCGTGTGAAGCACACAATGCATTGTGTATTGAAAATACTCTCAATACGGGGGTTGGCGTGCAATTCACTGTGTATTGAAAATTCTCCCAATATGAGGCTTGGCGTGCGAAACACGCAGAGCATTGTGCACTGAAAACACTCCCAAAACGGGGGTTGGCGTGTGAAGCACGCAATGCATTGTATATTGAAAATACTCCCAGCAAGGAAGTTGGCATGCGAAGCACGCAATGCACTGTGTAAAGAAAATACTTCTAACACGGTGGGTTGGCGTGCGAAGTACGCAATGCACTGTGTATTGAAAATACTCCCAATACAGGGGTTGGCGTGCAATTCACTGTGCGTCGGCCGCTTCTCATAGTGTTCAGTATCAAGCTCACATGTGCGTCCTAATAATCTGTTAGCAATACATTTGCCAAGAGTTGCCCGCTGGGATTGCCGAGCAAAGCGAAGCAGGAGGGGCGGTGCCCTCTATTTTTTGTTACTAAAAATACACTGGGCATTGCACAATTTTGTCTCCAAATTTTAGGAGGTAGTTTCCAGCATCAAACACGAAAAGTTCCTAAACGTAGAATTGAAACCAAAACCATTTATTCATTATGCGTGTAAACTAAGGGTAAGGCAAATTGACAAAGTAATTACTACTATACTAATCTAGGAACCCGTTTCAAAATGGCGCTGCTTAAACTATTTACATATAAATAGATAAAACCGGGAAATTTGTGTGAAAAATTAAAAAAAAAATTTTTGTAAATCTTTTAATTTTCTATAGAATATTTTAACTGTCATAAAAATGTTGTAAAAATGATAACAATACGACTGAACCCATTAGTTTTAATTATACGAAATATATATGGTAACAATTCATGCGCAATAGTTGTTACAACTGAATCGATCGATAGAAAATTCAGTAGTACTCAAATTGAATTTTTTTTGAGTAACGTAATTATTTTTAATAATGAAAGGGGTTGTAATTTAGATGCCGAAAGTTGTTTGTCGTTATGCCAGAAAGTGAGTTGCCCTGTTCTTCAAAGATTCTCGCTGCGATGTTATCAAACAATCCGTTGCATTTTATTCCGATGTATTGGTTTTTATGTTTTGATTTCATCTTTTGTTTAATTACTTAGTCTATTAAAGTGTGATTGTATATTTTAGAGATTTCTCGTGTTTTTTTTTTTTAGGTAGTTCATTATTAAAATCGGGTTTGTTCGATGGTATAGTTATGGCTCTTTGTACAAGAATTTTGTCGGTGCCTGTTTTTGGTCGAAAAGGTGGTTGGAAAAATAGTTTGACTGATTAGTTTGAAACATGGCAGAAAGTTTAACCTAACAATGATATATCTTAAAAAAACAATTCTATCCAATTGTGCGTTTTAAACTGGCGGGTGTTTGAAAATTTCAAACCTATATAAAGTACTTTTGTTCATATGTTTAGCTATAGAATGAGCTTCCGAAACATTGCCGCGTGGTTCTGAACCATATTGTATATTACTCTAAGATTTTTCCATAAACAAAGTATAATCTTTTTACAGTGATAAATATTCAGTGGTATATATTATTTGGTGTTTATATTTTAGTAACAGTATATTATGTTCTTGATGCTCTGCCGACAATCTATAAGCTTTTACGTATTTAAGCAAAGCAAATGAGACGTAAAGAAAATTTCAACTATGATCTTTAGGACCTTAAATCAGTAAATATGTTGAATTATTTACTGAAAACTGAGGTAAATTTGTAAAGGATCTGATACACTGTAAAATCAAATGAATTGCTTTTCCTATACTATCAGGACGTCTTCGCTTTAACCCTAGAAACGGCAGGCAGCACGTCTGTGCTGTCCACTCCAACACATTTGTAACGCGTGATTGTATCGAATATTTGACCCACTAAAAACCATCCAATCGCGATAAAACTAAAAACGTTAGAAAGGAAATGAATTAAACTTCAATTTTTGTATTTAGAAGTTTTTTTCTAAAACGTATATTTATATACGTATTCACCGTTTCAGATTTTGAGTTTTCTAAAAGACAATGTCACGCGAATGAAATACGCCGAAATGACCTTTAATAATTGCCAGTTCCTATGTCACTCCCTAAGTCCGCCCAGTAGATTTTCATAGGTAAACCTATACACCGTTGGATTCACCACGATTTTCCCTATCTAAAACTGCCAACCAATTGAAAATCGGACAAATAGTTCTAACGTTGAGGGGCGTTTTGTAGACGCTTGCAATTGGCCAGTCTTCCAACCAATAAACAGCCTTACTCATTACAAGTGATGTGTGTGTGATCGAAGCTATTTCTAGACATATTTTGATATGTCTGTATAGAAGAATGCTTCAAGCTAACATTTCGTGTGAACCAAGTATGTTTTGCTCGAAAGGTTTGTTGTCTAAGAGCGTGGGAAAGACAGCGTTTTGACGTTCTCAAACCGAGGATCAATTTCAAATGAGCGGTTTTTCCCCGTGCAACGACAAAGCCGACCCTTGTATACCAATCATGAATGAGACGTTTCTACATTTGTCCTCGATTTTGTTATTCAAATAATTCTAAGTCAAACACTTTTATGAAAATATAATTTACAAGTATACAGTTCAATTCTTTGATTTATTCTCTACACTTTTTTATAATAATATTAAATTTTTTTGGCGCTAAATTACGTTCAAACTTGCCATAGTTTTGATAGCAGTCTTGTAGTAGGAACATAAAAGCTGGTGTTTTCAAAATAAGAAATTTGAAATTGATAAATATATTTATACGGTCCTATTTAGAATTAAACTACGAAACTTTTTTACATTTATAGAAAAAATTATTTTTAAAAATTTACTATTTATGTAGACCTAAAGTTGAACTTTGTTTTTCGTAACTGGAAATTGTTTGTTTCTTGAGCTAATAACTTTGTAAATATTACATCTGTCATTTTTTTACTGGCATAAAACATTTTTTTTAACCTTCCTCTACAAAAGAGCTACGAAAAACTTTTGGATTGGGGTTCATTTACTATTTTTGGCGATTTTTTTGAATAAATGCTTGCACACGACAAAAATCCATTTTCATTAAACCCACCGGATCTAGGGTTAAATAAGTAAAAGAAAGAAATATAGCGAAAATATTGAGCGTTCGATGGACCCATAACCTATAGTGAGTTTTTTCGAAACCAATTTGTTTTCCTTTTAGTCTTGCATACATGACCATCCATGCTCCGGTTTGTTTGAGGTGCATTACACGTCTATGAGTGTATTTAAGTAAAATATTTTCTACGAAATACAGTTTTCACCTTAAACGCAAATAATATAGATACAAATGTTGTTTCTCTCCTATATATAACCTGCGTAATATGTGCCCAGTTTTAGGTCTCTTGCTTCATAGTCCGGCTACGAATATTATAGAACGTTCTCGAACGTTCCGCAACAGAAAACATTCTAAATAGTACATTCATTAACCTTCTGGAAGCTTCTATAACGCTATCCAATGTTACAACATTTCCTAACATTCTTAGAACATTCTGACTGGAATATTAAGGAATATTCTAGAACATTCTGGAAGCTTCTGGCTAGTCTCGGTTTCTACGGAACTCGATCCCCAGCTGTTCCACTGACTTCTCATAAAATGCTCTTTGGTTCGAAGCGCTCTTTTGACGCCCATATATCTGAACGGAACACTTGCAGTTCCAAACCAAAACCCACTTCATGGGTGGGGATTTAGGACTAGCACACAATATAACCTCCAAGGGGTTGGGGAGTTGAAGCGCTAACCAAAGACAAACCATCTTGCATTATTTTATTATAAACAAATTGATTTAACTAATCTAATTGCACTGGCTTTATTACACGTGTTCAAGGAATAGCATTCCAAATATATAATATTAAATGAAATCTTCAACTGTTGCACAAAGGCACTCAAAGTACTGGATGCAAATACATCCGAGACCTCTAGCACATAAAGTTATTTGCAAACAACTGAATGCATTCCCTGCACCGTTATATTATCAAAGAGCTCCAGTATAGTGCTTTTAATTCCACTGCCAGGACAACGAGAAACCTTTCCGCAAGGCTGTTCACTGAATATTTAATTATCTCTAAATTAAACAAAGCTCAGAACCGGAGCAGCACAATGGAACTAGAAAGAGCATAGCAAAAGGTCTAAGTACTAGGGATAGTACACAGAAAATAAATAATATTAGCTGGTTTAAATATACACTAATTAATTCTAGTTATATAGAAACTAACGTGGCGTATATTTTATTATTAGGAGGAAACTTTATTATAATTGTATTGTTTAATGCAATCTAACTCGAAAACAGCCTGATTCATTTTGGTGAAAACTTCACCAGTATGTTAAATATTGCCGTGTGAATAACATTTTTCTTCGACACAATAGTTAGCATCAGTGTTGGTAAAATAAACCGTTTTATTCTAATAAATATTAAGGTTCATTAAGGTGTCATCATATTAAGGTTAGTTTCTAATTTCCTAAAAAAATAAAGATTCTAATTTATATTTTAGAAATATTCTATACGCTGATAATTTGTAGTGAAAAATTTAGACTTTTGAGGTTAAATTATTTGCAAAATAATTTTAAAAAACCTTATTACCAAAATTAATAAAACCCGATTTTTATTCTTGTAAAGGGCTGAAGAAGAGATGGTAAAAAAAGCAAGAATGCCCAGTAGAAAGAGAAAAGGGAAGGTAGAAGAAGAGAAAACTGGCAGTTGATGGTCGGGGGATTAAAAAATATGATCGAAATCAAAATCTCTAAAAAAATACTTATTAACTTTTACAAATTTTCGGTCCAGATATTTCTCAAACGGGTAAGGTTAGAGACATTTGTTTACAGATGTACACTACATTCAGCTTGGTTGCATATAAACATTTATATAATATATGTATTTTTATAATAAAAGAAATATGTGTGTTTTGTTATTTTATTTTGGTAAGATTTTAAAATAAATAAAACCTATACAATTTAAACTATTGACAAACAATTAGTATACACTAATCAAACAGATATAGTTGGAAACACTTACAAATTCGAATAGGATATCTAAAATAGTTGTTTGTGAAAATTTCGCATACATTTTGTAAATTTTAGATTGTGTTAAGTTCGACGTCAAAATTAAATATAGCCTACCATATGCTTTTTGTGTTAAATTTAATCGTACCATGGAAGTAAACTTGATAAACATCAATTTATACTATTTAGTCCGTCAGCGTCACTTTGAAATGAAAGCATATAATATATTCAAAATAACTGCGTTCGCTATACATTGTTAATGTACTACAGCCACCGGACCACATGATTAATATAAGAAGATTGTTCTTATAGTTTACCGACTTGTGGTCTATTTACTCGTCTTGTAAAGACTACCGTGGTTTCGAAACTCTATGTTTCCATCATCAGGCCTTACAAAAACAATTAAATCACTCAATCGAGGTCGTCACATAAGTTAAAACTATTAAAAAGACACAATACACCACACAAACGTTAGTAACACGTACATGTTACTTCGGCTGAATGTTAACGTTTTGGTGTTTTGTTGTGTTTTTTAACTTTATTGTTTTAACTCAAGTTACGACCTCAATTGAGTGATTTGTGTTTTTATAAGGTGAGTAAGTAGACCAGGAGACGATAGGCTATAAGTAAAATATTCTTATATAAATTGTTAAGTTAAAAATTGTATATGTCAACTGATTTTTAAGTTTTGGAAATCGAACGCGAATAATCAGTTTTCTGTACATCCTTCGTTAAATAACAGGTTATCCGTGGCATTTTATACAGGGTAAACAAAAACAAATGCTATGAAATATTTAACTTTGTACACCAAAGGCAACGTTTATATCACTACATGTGTTTCGTTTATAAATAGGTACTCACTGACATAACGTTGATTTAATTAAATTACAAGTGAAAAACACGGGCCAAGACTGGGATTTGAACCCAGGACCTTTACCTTTCCGTCCTGGGTTCAAATCCCGGTCTTGGTCCAAGTTTCTTCACTTGTAATTTAAATAAATTAACCCTTGCTGAGGAAGCATGTAAGCAGGTAATTTGTTACAAATTAAAAATAATGTTAATGTCATTTCTCCCACAACTTAAGTAAACAAAAGTTTTCAAATTTCTGTTCCTAAAAAATATAAAATTCTTTAACAACAAAACCTATTGTTTTTATGCATTGAACATCGGCTGTTACGTGTTAATAATTGTGTTTTACATCGGTGTAGAGATTTCATGTTATTTGGTAACAAGACGTTAGTTTAGATTAAAATGGTTCTGAATAACAAAATTCTATTTTTCAGCTGTTGGCAAGACAAAGTTCGATCTGAATTACTTTTTATTTTTCACTAATACTCTTATAGCTTTGTTTTGTCTAATAATCCATTTGCTAGAAGTACAAAATTCTAACTTACAACATATGTTTATAGAAATTTGGAAAGAAATGGTTCTAATTGGTTGCTATAGGTTTCCATGTACAGATAGACATTTGTTACTATTTTCAACTGTGAAGCGCCTACCTTAAAGAATGTCACGGTTGTATCTGGTCTGTTAGAGCCATTTCATTCTATATTTTAAAAAATATTTTAAGTCACGAAGGCGGACAAGGTTTTAACTGCAGTAGATGGAAGCTTGTCTTCTACAAAAATTTTAAACTTTTGTTAAAGACGAGGTTCGAACTATAAAAAAGCAATACTAATATCTAAAAATCTAATCATCCAATATAAAAAAATATTTTCATATTTTCAATGCAATTACTATTTCAACTCTAAAATTTCACGTTGATAGGAAAACAAATGTAAGTATAATAAAAAAACAAAAATTCAAACTCATTTTTCCTAAAACTAGGGTCTGGTCAGTTAAAACCTTGTGATTCTAACCTAACGAAATAAAAACTTTTTAAGGTATGCAGCCACCGAGGTTAGTTAAATGAAGCTAATCATATTACAGCCGGTAATAAATGCAACACAATAAAAACTTTTAAGGATGAAAAACGTAAAGAAAACATTTGTTAAGCAGTTTCCTTTAAAATACAATGCAAACACAACCCAAAAATTATTTATATATTGAAAACAGCTAAAGGGTGAAATCCCTTTTTTATCTTTCCTTTGTCGTTAATCTCTTAAGAAAATAATGTTAGCAAATTATATTTGTTAATTTAATTGTTTACTATAAATTTCCAATTGTTATATTAATCACAATCATTTTATAGCTACTCAAATTTTAAACCAAAGTAGTTGATTTCCAATAAAAACCCAACGTGATTATTGTAGAGGCTTTATCTTTAATTGTTAATACAATTTGTTGAAGCAATAAAAATGTACAACTAAAAACTCACCGTCCAATAGCCAAATTCTATTCTAAGTTTGACTATTGGACGGTAAGATTTTAGTTGTACTTAAAAACAATAGTGGGTACAAAATAAACAACAATAATAAAAATGTCTTATATTACCAAGAAACAACAAACGAATGAAATTGTAAAAGTAAAGTTAAACATCCGCTTTTAAATAAAAACCTTCATATTTCCCACGAAAGAAACTGTAGTGAAAACTTTGTAGTCAAAACATTTTTAATATATTTAACCTTTCTCCGATTTTTGCAATTAGAACTACTGAATTAAAAGTTGCTGAAAAATTAATTAAAAAAGAAATAATTAATGTTCGCAAGATAATCTATTTAATCCAAGGTAGCCTACATATTTTTAATTGACTGCATGAAATTATTTTGTTTAGTGTAAAAATAATAAATAATCCAATACACAAATAATTGACTAGACGTTTAAAAGTTTAGTGTATTATTAACAAATAAATAGATTATAAATATTATAACTAGTTACTGCTAAATTAAACTTTAAATGGTAATTGCATATTTTAATTACATTTTAACGTTACTATGTTTTAATTGTAAAAGATAGCGAAGATAAAAATACAATGTTAGAATATTTTTCATGTACTTGAAATAATACATTATTCAAGCTTTTCAGCTTTTTGTATTCAATTCCTTTGAAGGCTATCCATTCCATTACTGGTAACGTATTTTTATGAAGAAAACTGTTTTACCTTCTTTTATTTACATTAAATGTGTGTATACATTATTTTTTATTTGTACCTGATATTGAACATACTATACACACAATGTTGACTTTATTTCGTATAGTGTAAAAACTCAAGACTTTGTTAAAAAAAAAAAAAACATTTTAAGACAAATATAATCTAAGAACTAATTTGAAGATTATATTGTTAAATTGTGATTATATATAATATAATACACACTAATATACACACTAATCACATTATATCCAAATGTGTCAAACAGAATAATACAATATTAAAATGTGTAGTACAATTTAAGTTTCTAAACCAGTTTTAATATTCAACTTTTAATACATCATAATACAATAGTAAAATGTGTAGTGCAATTTAAGTTTCTAAACCAGTTTTAATATTCAACTTTTAATACATCATAATGTAATAGTAAAATGTGTAGTACAATTTAAGTTTCTAAACCAGTTTTAATATTCAACTTTTAATACATCAAAATACAATAGTAAAATGTGTAGTACAATTTAAGTTTCTAAACCAGCTTTAATATTCAACTTTTAATACATCATAATACAATAGTAAAATGTGTAGTACAATTGAAGTTTCTAAACCAGTTTTAATATTCAACTTTTAATACATCATAATACAATAGTAAAATGTGTAGTAAAATTTAAGTTTCTAAACCAGTTTTAATATTCAACTTTTAATACATCATAATACAATAGTAAAATGTGTAGTACAATTGAAGTTTCTAAACCAGTTTTAATATTCAACTTTTAATACATCATAATACAATAGTAAAATGTGTAGTAAAATTTAAGTTTCTAAACCAGTTTTAATATTCAACTTTTAATACATCATAATACAATAGTAAAATGTGTAGTACAATTTAAGTTTCTAAACCAGTTTTAATATTCAACTTTTAATTTGAAACGGTAAAACAAATGTACATATTTTTGTTGTTGTAGCATACTATCAGATAGCAAGAATCCGACACAGAATATAAAGTCTCATAACCTTCGTAATTGGGAAGTGATGCATGGAACCAGCTTTCTTTTCCTATTTTATTTCATAAAAGATTACATTGAAAAGCTTTCTATACGTTAGGAATGGATAGGACCATTAGGTAGATTGAAGCTCTCGTATACTTAACGCTTTGAAAAAATCACCTCCTATAAAAGTTCAAGCCTATTCAAAGCCTTGTCATTATGCATGTTTAAAAGCTGGAAGTGAGTATTGTAAGCGTACTACAAAGCGGAATTCCAGGTTTATAAATTACAAAAAATAGGGTTTCTGTTGGAATAAAAAAATTACATTCTGAAAATATTTATAACGAATTTAACCTTGCGCCAACAAAACTTTATAAAAATTTCTCCTTCACAGTTCATACAATATGAGTTAAAATATTTTTAAATTTAATTTCCAATGAAGCAATTATACAATATGTATTACTGATAATCGGTTAACTACTACAATTGAAGTGATTTCATTAGTGCCGTAATACGTAATACAGTTTAACAAACCAGTACATGTTTTCAATTAAAGATTAATATACTGTATTAAAGAAACACTTTAATTTGATGACTGAAGTGTCACAAACAATGTTTACCTATCAGATAAAAGTATATTTTTTCTCAAACTCTTATTCATCATATGGGCTAATTTTGTTTGCTCAGAAAATAAGTTAAAGTATTGCAAAGAAATACTAAATTTCAGTCTTAGCATTCAGTTTTTGCAATAAATGTTTAACTAGTTTTTTCAGAACATGGAATTCAATAAACTAAACATTATTTAAAATGATTAATATACAATAAACATAATTTAATTGTTTGATATTTGTAAATTGAGGTACATCTAATTGTAAACACTTATATATTATGTATTTGATGTTTTGTAATAGCAAATTTTTATTTGTTTAATATAAATACTCATTACTTCTCAAGTAAAATTACATGAGGCTGATATTGGATTTTTAAATTCATAAGTTATTTATTCAGGTTTTATGTGTGTTTATATCTCTAATTACTTATTATTAATTATTCATACGAGACACCATCAAGAGGACATATACACTATTCTATAATTTGGTTCAATTAAAGTATTTTATGGGGCTATTTAGGTCAGCAGCATTCCAATACACTCAATATTCTTTGTATCTAAAAATATAAACTAATCATATTATATACTAAATAACATTTCCAGAGATACATAATGCATAATTACTGCAAGTCCGTGAGATGTAATTTAAATGTTTAACGTAACTTTTCCTTATTTTTCGAATTTATGTGTTTCTTTTAGTATTTAAGTTAAACACTATATTATTTAAATGTTATATTTCGTATTTTATTGTTGACAATATTATTTGATAAAATTTAACAATTGTGAATATCGTTATTTTTTTATGTTTGTATCCTACAACTTAGCATATAACTGTCTAAATTGTAGGGTTTGTTTAGTTGAGATGGATAAATTAATACATTATTATAGAAGAAAAATATGTTTAACTTGCTTTTTGACTACGTTTTGTTCACAACTACAAACTACGCCAACCGCGGTGATAAATGTTTTGGTCACCTTTTTAGTAACCTTGAACGCTCCAGAATAAGTAGTTTTTACACAAATACCCTTCAATTAAAGGATAGCATAGTTTTATAATTATTAGTTTATTTACAAATATAAGCTAACGAAAAAAATATAAGAGAACTTACGTTCATACTGTATCTTCAAGAAAATTTTATTAATTTTGTAATCATAAAATATTTTTATGTAATTAATGTCGTAATAATATAAAATAACCAAAATGACGCACTGGTTTTTGTTTGCTAACCAAAATAAATTTTAAGTTCCCGTACAAGCCTCAAATAAAGGATTATTCTAACAAAATATATACGAATTACAAGATAATTTTAGGTAAACAAATTTAATAAAAATAAGTATTTTTCTCAACTGCACATTACTAAAATTATTTATTTCATAAAAGAAATAATAGCTTATCGTTTAGTAAAGTAATTTAAAATTTAATTTACTTTAAACATTTTACCTTTAATTTCATTAGCTATACCGAGGACTAATTTACAGTTAGACAATTAAACATTTAATTTTAAATCGCAACTAAATAGTGCATCACCTGTGTTGAAGGAGTACATTTTGAGAGTAACTGGGGCTTCTTTTGTAACAAACGATCAAAACTACATTACTGAAACGTAAATATTTAACTTTTCAAAAATCTTAACTTCTTTTATTCGCATTCTCGAACAGAACGTTTTAAATGAATACACAGTTTGTAAAAATCAATACTTCACGAGTTGACAATAGTAATTGATAAAATGTAACAATTGTGCATAATTATCTAGTATTGTTTTAATTTTATTTTTTTATCCGGTAACTCAGCAAACACCTGTCTAAATTGTAGGTGATGAGATGAGATGAGATGGACAATTGAATGCATTATTATAGATTATAGAAGGAAAATATGTTTAGCTAACTTTTTGATTACATTTTGTTCACAGCTAAAAAACTACGCCAACGACGTTCATAAATGATTTGGTCACCTTTTCAGAAAACTTTACACACCGCACTCTCCACTATAGTCAGACTAATTAAAACACGCTTTATAATAATTGAAGGACAGACTACACCATGTAGAAATACTTAAAGAACACTTTTCAGTGTACTCGTTTGGATTTATAACTGTTAATAGGGAAAGTAGTTTGAGTTCCGGACGCGTTTCCGGACGTGTTTTTTCAAACTTAGTTTATTACTGTATCCTTCAATGATTTTCGTTGGTAAAAACATTTTGCAAGAAAATATTATTTTATGTTTTTTAGTGTATTATTATGTTTGTGTAGATTATAGGTATGTATTAAGTAATACAGTTAAACAGTATCGAGTACTTTAATAGTATAAACACACATTTCAAACACAAATGTGAGGCTGAAACTGCAGTCATGCCAACTACACGAATTCATTCATCTTATATATGTATTCTATTATATTAAGTGCTAAAGGCTAGTAGGAAATCTAACAGGAATAAACACTTAAAATTGTTAAAAATTTCCCTGACATGCCATTAAAATTCTTTATAATATTTCATTTAATAAGAATGTAAACGTTGTTTCCATAGTTTTTCCTTGAAAAGAACAATATCATTTTCCAACAATGCATCTCCAAAAATGATTTCTTTAAATTTTATTATTTAAATACAACTATATTTAAATCTCAAATGTATCCCCATAACAAAGCTGCAGTGGCGTTGTATGCGTACGGACACACATGACCGGAATTGAATCTTTCCAAGAATTACATTTGCATTTACAATTACATTTAGCCGGACTAAGTTTAAACAATATACTCGTGAAACAGGTTAAATTGCATGGCCGGGGTCAGGAGCTCTGACTCAACGTGCTTCTTTATTTGGTTCAATTAATTTGGTACAAATTAATTTTGTTCCTATGTTTATGTCATTAATTTTACTAAAATAAATGCGATTATCCGTTACCTGTACACTTACAAAATTTTATTGAAAATTAAATTTGCATAAATTCATTTTATGAATCTCTGTTATTATGAAAACTAAAATTTTGTTTAGCTCTTTAAGTCCATTATTGTATAGGAATTGCATTAATCATACGCAAATACCAGGCCTTAGACTAAGCCCAAATTTCTGTCTCGGTAAGTCTCGTCATAAAAGTCTTATCTCATTATCGATTCATGTTCGAGAGAGTTTAGTCTAGTCTTGAAGTTGTACGCTCCAACTTAAGTACAAGTTTAAGTGTTATTTTATGTCTCACTATCATCATACTAAATATGTAAGTAGTAAAATTTTATGTGTTTTAAGCAAAATAACAATTTGGTATCTGTTTTTTCATTTTGAATATAGTAATTAATACAATTAATTGAGGGAATGTTTAATTAACCTATATTTAACAAAAATACCCACGTAACAATGAAACCATTTGACGTAATACTATTTGAACGTAAAATCTGACAACTAATCCGACTATTCATTCAAACTCGTTTCATCGATAGTGTCGACATATTTATCAATGTACGAGCTACAATAATCAAACTAAAACTTATTACCCTACTGTTTGAAAACATTATTCTTGAATAGCTCGTGTAACACTGAAGATTGTAGTATTGACATTAAAGTGCGTTTGAGCAAATAAACGCATTAATTGTGAGATTCTGTATTACCGTTTTATTCTATCAAGTGCTTCTCACAAATCAAACTCAATATTATTAACTTAATATAATAAACTAAGTGTATACCAAACTTCTTTAATTCAAATGAATTAGTAGTTTTTAATATAATTATGCTTCAATTAAAGGTTGGCTTAGTTTTATAATTAATTAGTTTATTTGTATAAGCCAACCAAACATTATAAGGGAACTTTTAATTTCACGATATTTCTGTAAGAAAATTAAATAATTTTGTAATAGTAAAAAAAATGGAATTAATGTTGTAAAAACATAGAATAAAATAAACAAAATAATGTACTCTATTTCAATGCATTTTTGGTTTTCTTACGAAAGTTAATTTTAAGTACCTATATAAACCTCAAATAAAGAATTATTCCATCAAAAAAACATACGTATTCCAAGCTAATTGGAGATAAACAATTTAAATATACAAAAGTATTTTTTCAACTTAAAATTACTAAAACTATTTAGTTTATAATATAAATAGCTTATCATTTAAGTCACTTGGCCATTTGGCATTTCATTAATGTTCAAACATTATACATACAATATCATCAGTTAACCTGAGTACTAATTTATAGTTTGATAAAAAAACATTTAATTATAAATCGCCACTAAATAGTACAATGCCTAATATGAAAAATTACATTTTGAGATAAACTGGGGATGATATCGATTGTAACAAAAGGTGACAACTGCAAAACTGAAACGTAAATATTTAACTTTTCAGATATCCTAACTTCTGTTATAAGTATTCTTGAAAAAACTATTAAATTAATACATCTATATGTATATATATAAAATTCAATGTATGTCCGTTTGTCTGTTTGTACGTTTGTATGTTTGTCCTTTATGCGTTACCAAACCGTCCATCCGATTGCTTTGAAATTTTGCATAGTAACACAGGTTAACCCTGGGAAGGTTTTAGGCCATTTACCGAAGTCCTACGACATTAGTGCTACGCCCCAGTGGCCCTCAAAGTTTCAATGTTAATCTTATGGAAGGTCAATATTAAGGAAGAAGAAGAAATATTTCTTTTGATTTTATCAGGGGCACAAAAACAGCTGTTCGTATGAAAAACTTAAAACAGCTGATTTTGATCAACAGCTGATTTTGATTAACAACTGATTTGGTTCAATAAATGAATATAATTTTAGGTTAGGTAAATCAAGCAATGAGCAGTATCCCATTATAATTTACATCGGCCCTCAGGGATACGAATTACAGGCTTTCAAAGTTTCAAATTAAGCAATAGCAAAGCATTGCCGGGTCAGCTAGTATTTTATAAAAATAAATACTTCTGGAGTAAAACTTAAACTTTATCCTTGCAAACAGCAGTCCCTATGAAGCCCAAACAATAAACACTTCTAGTTGCAATCAATGAATACAGAACTTAAAAGAAGGCCAACGTCTATGGAGTCAGTCCGGTTGGTTCCCGCCAAATCAAGCTTAGCGCGACAGCCGTTAGGCAGAGCTGACTGGAAATGTCTAACCGTCTGTGACTCATCAACCCTCCAAGCCAGGTGTGATTGTGACAGAATGGCTGGCTCGTTCTCTGTCTTACCCACACTTGCCGTACCGACGGTAGTAGCTACCTAGCGGCTAAGCCAAGCTAAGCTTGCCAGATTCAAATAAAACCAGGTCTTTAACATGGGCTTTGCGCTTTTTTTAAGTTCTGTATTTATTTGTTGCAATTGTATATAATGGTACAACCAAATTATAACCCGATTACCACCTTATGTGTTTATGTGTCTTAAAAGAAATAATAAATAAATCAACTTCCTACATATTTAATTTTGCCTTGCAAGCAAATTGTATAGGCCTAACAATACATTTAAAAAAAATCACATTGTTGGATTTGTTTAATTTATAAATTCAATTACTTGTAAGCCATTTTATCACTGCATTTTTACATTTGAATTCATTTTCAAAATTCTTATTTTTGTATTTTAATGTAATATTATATTTGAACTAAGTGAAAATAATTTACTTATATTTTAGTTATTTAAAAGCCTACACATAAAATATACACTTCCTACTTTTAAAAATAAATAATGAAAAACATTGAATAGTCTTGAAGATTTATATTGTGCACATTACATTTTACAACTAGCGCAATCCATTAGTTGCAACGGTCAGAAAGCTTTCCCATGTAATATTTTATAAGTTAAATTGGGAAAAAATGTGTACACCATGAGCTATAATTCCGAGAATTAACGGAAATTAATAAACAGGCAGATGTTTGAAGTGTAATGTTTCTATTCCTCAAAAAGCAGTAGTCTTTTCTTAATAATATGATTGGTATTAATCAACGTATGGTATCTCAGATGAGTTGTGAATAATTACTTATTTCAGTTATTCACAGTTGTTGATTGTATAGTTTACACTTGAACCTTTAAAAATCCCCAGGTAAAAAATCTTTGCGCGTATTTCTGGAGTCTTCGGTTGCCACATTTCAGAATTTTGTCTACCTACCACATGATTAGCAAAAGTTATGAAAAATTATGTTTTTCACTCGGCTGATAAATTCTGTTAGCGATGACACTGTCATGCGAAGCATTTTTAATAATATTAAATAAATGATGAAATACAGAAAAAAATATATATAAATTGCATATTAAAAACAACTGCACATCATATTATACTGAACAATTCACAAATAATACTTTTTTGTTTGGAATTGGTCAGGGATTAAAAAGCTCGTAACTATTGCTAAAAAAAAAAAAAAAAAAAAAAAATGATAATACAAAATATCGGATGTTTATAAGATGTTCTAAGAAATGCCATGTATGCATAGAATGGGTTAATGGGAAACCGGGACCACAAACATTTAAAGTTTTAACTTACTTTGGAAAGATCCTGTATAATCGAGGTTAACAAATTTTAAAAATGAGATGTGTGTTGTAATACATAAAATATGAACAAAATCTGAATGTATTTTTGGTCAAAGAAAGAAATAACAATAATAGTTACAAATATATGCTAACAAATATATTTTTGGTTATTTATAAAATGTGAAGCGAGTAGTTATAGAATAAAAGCACGGTACCATGTAGAGTGTGCATTAACGAAGCGTACAGTCTATGTTGTGAGTACGATGTCCTTAACTTTATTTAAATTTGAGAAATTTTAATTTTCACCTTATATAATCACGGAAACATTTTTAATCGTTCTTTCTGTTGAAATAAATGCGTTTTGAAGGAGCTATTATTTTGACAAAATAATGTCCGAGTGTATGCATTATGTAATTTATTTATAAATATCGTAAAATCTTGTAGTTCTTAAGATTTTATACATTCGTTTTCAGTTCTATGAGTAGCTTTGTAAAATAGTTTACGAAGTTTAGGTAATTAGCTGCTTTTAGTTTCTGTTTAAGTCTCAAACACGACATTGCATGTATTGCAAAGTTAATATAATTATGAATGTAACCATTGATTATTGAATCTATATTTAGTTCAGTGGCCACCTCTTCCACCAGGACATGTGAAAAATATAATACCTACCAAATTACAAAATGTTTGGGGTCTACAAACATCTTTCACTAATGTAAAATACAATTATTCAGTTGCAATTTAAAAAACCATTTTACTAAAAATATATCTGACATATATTATGATTGGGAATAATAAAAACCATTTACTTAAAAAAATATGTTAAACAAATCAGAGAGAGTGGAAGCTATACAAAAAACAAAAGATTGTTTACTCACAATGCAGATTTATTATAGAGACTCATCAAAATGTAAATTAAAGGCTCCTACATATTTTTGACAGTTTTAGAAACAATGTTTAAACTTCTGTTAATATTGTGGTACAACAACAGCACAGTGGAAGGGAAGTCAATATTTTAACATTTGAAGGTGTAACCTTTGTCGTACATCATTTTAAAGTGTATTGAAATACAAATACATTTTCAAAATTTGAGTACAGATATAATTTTCGATAGTAAAATTTCTCTAAATAAGGTGAGAAATTTAAACAATATTTTCTCTTTCCAGCTAAGTAAATCCCTTAAATGTATTAAATTGTTAAATTAAGTATTGAAAATTCATTACAAATTCTGTCTTGTAGTACGTAATAAAAGTGATTTTCGAAAGAATGTTTTTACGATGTCAATGTTTTTTGGAGTTATTGCAAGACATATTTTGTTTTGTTATTTTGTATTTTGTTTTGCAAGACTCTTGCAGCTTTGGTTTTGTAAACGTCAATGGAACATACAGAAATAGTATATTTTTTTTTAAAATAATGGCGTTACTTCAACATTTGGTGGCTTTTAATTTCCTCACTTATTTTCCCAAAAGTTTTGTCTGCTATGATTTTGTTGGATGAAATCATATTGAAACCCAAAAGGAATAGGATTTAAGATTAAGTGCCACAAACCTATTCATTTACAAATACTAACCTTCACGCTCTCCACATTTTTTTAACACGCTTATATTAGCTTCACTTGTATGTTTGTAAGTAACTCTCCTTTGGACTAAAAGCCAGTGGCTTATTACTGTTAGTATATCTCTCTTACGCAAGATCGTTCGTTGGCCGAGCGGTCTAAGGCGCGGGTCGTCGCTGACGTCAATCCCCAGACTCACCGATCGTGGGTTCTAATCCCGTCCATGTCTAATTGTTTTTTCAGTGGTTCACTAGAACTTACAATTTTTTTTCAATAATTAATCGAACTAAAAATTAAAAAATAAATATAGTTTAAAAAAACTAAAAAACACGCTTTTATAATACATCGAACTAAAAAGTGAAAAATAAATATAGTTTAAAAAACTAAAAAACACGCTTTTAGAGCATATCAAACTAAAAAGTTAAAAATAGTTTTTCAAATAAGCTTAAAACAATAATAAACGATAAATACTAGCATTATTGTAAAAAAAGCGTGGGGCGCTTTGTCCATATTTCTCGTACATCGAGCGCCCAACGCTTTTTTTACAATAATGCTAGTATTTATCGTTTATTATTGTTTTAAGCTTATCTGAAAAATTATTTTTAACTTTTTAGTTTGATATGCTCTAAAAGCGTGTTTTTTAATGTTTTTAAACTATATTTATTAACACTTTCACTGCTAAGGACGAACATGTGAGCTTGACACTGAACACTATGTGAAGCGGCCGACCCACAGTGCATTGCACGCCAACCCATGTATTGGGGGTATTTTCAATAAACATTCATTGCGGGCTTCGCACTCCAACCTTCGTATTGGGAGAATTTTCAATACACGGAGCATTTTGTGTTTCGCAAGCCAATTGTAATCCTATGTGCTATGGACGCACACGTGCGTCTGCTTTAAAATATTAGTGATTATTACGTAGGAAGGTTCAAAAATGAACAATAAAACCATTTATACTAATTTAAACTAGCCTATAAATATAAAAAATAAAAGGTCAGCTCCTAG
Source organism: Philaenus spumarius (assembly GCA_018207615.1). Lineage (NCBI taxonomy): Eukaryota > Metazoa > Arthropoda > Insecta > Hemiptera > Aphrophoridae > Philaenus > Philaenus spumarius. The sequence continues at coordinate 46,986 of JAGFPH010006327.1, forward strand.
CATAGGAAATACGAAATTTGCGTAGCAGTGAAAGTGTAATGTCTACGACTATAGGTAGGCCTAGATACCGTAGACCCACAAAGTCTGTAAGTTTTGTAGTCTGATAAAACGTAGCATATTAAATCACTTTATAAAGCATTTAAAATGTAAAAAATGGAATGAAATTTCATGATATTTTCGTGTTATGAACAAATAGCCAACCAGTCAGGGAATGAAACATTGAATGACTACTCTTTACATTAATTGTGCTTTAAATTTAATTTGTGTTATGACAAAATAAAAAAAGTGAAACGTCTAATTTAATGTGTTTGATAATTTTAATTATTCTCTTTCTGGTGATCCAAACGATGTATTTATCAATACATTATAACATTGCACCTATCCTAAATAACAATAAACAAAACGACACAACAAAAATAATAATACGTGATTAAAATTTCTATAAAAAAAGAACAAATAAATAAAATTGCAAAACTAATAGAAATTTGAAATAACTAAAAAGAACAAACAAAATCTGTAAAGGAGAATATAACTACAGTATAATAATGGTAAAAAAATACTTAAAACCGAACTACCCACATGAAAAAAAAAACACACACACAAACACAAAAATACAAACAATACGCTGAATTTGTGCAAACCAATGGTGACTTAGTACAGCCAATCAAGTGAAAGTTAAAGTGTAGGAATATTTTAAAAGTTGTGAGTATATTTAAATTTGTTGTGAGTCTTGTTTGATTTTGTACCGTAAGGAACAACTGGTGTTAAATGCAGATAGTTTAAACACCCCCGCTGATGGTTAAATGTGTTCTTTATCTTTTGCCTAACTCATCTAATGTTTAATTCAAAAATATACTACTTATGTTTATTTATTGCTTAATACAAACACTTAATGCAACAATGCAAAAACACGTCCGGAACCACCTGGCTCGTTTACAACTCAAATTACGTATATGAATAGTTAAGTAAGAGATAAAACTAACCTGGAACACGCGAATGCTTGTGCTGTTTCTTGCAACAAGGAGAACAAACTGACTTTATTATTATAGTTTCCTTACTACTAGCTTTTTTACATCGAACAAAGCCTTTAATGTAGATTATGGTAGCTATTATTAAAATACAATATCAAGGGAATATTAAACTCAATGTTAACAAAAAAAAGTTCAGGACTTTGGGATTATGAATCCTTTTACTAAAAGGAAGAAAAAAGTTCATAATAGGGTATGTAATAAAACGTTTAGTTTCTAGATATCCGCCATTTTGTTTTTTGTACAAAATAACTCATATCTAGAGAATTTTTGACTAATTGAGTTCAAACTTTGCATGAAGTTTAACCTAAGAATGATATATCTCAAGAAAAATAAGTAATAACATCCAATCATGCGTTTTAAAATGACTTAAAAACCGTACTATTTAACAAAACATGTATAAACACCCTTTTTGTACCCTTTTTGATTACCTATTGGGTGGTGCAACTGTAAAAACAATCGGATGTAGTATAATACCTAAATTAAAGATATTGACATCAAATGTACATACATTTACCGGGTTGAACAAACAAGTTATTACACATAACTTAACTATTATACTTCATCCGATTATTTTGACCGTGAAACCATCCGATAGGGAATCAAAAGGGTGACAAAAAAACATGCCTTGGAATTTGTTCTTAAACTGTTTTTGAGTAATTTAGGTTTGAAATTTTCAAACAGCTCCCATTTTGAAACTCATAATTGGATTTAATAGCTTATTTTTCTTTAGATATACCATTGTTAAGATAAACTTTATGAAAATTTTGAACTCAGTTAATTAATCCTTACTCTAGATATTAACAATTTTTTATAAAGCAAAACAAAATGGCGGATATCTGCAAAACTGAACGTTATAGGACATACCTTCATATGAACTTTTTTTTATGAGGAATCATATCCTAATGTCCTGAAATATTTTGTTATACCCTGTGTATTAGAGGATTTTTAAAAGCTATTTTGATAAATAAATTTATTTATTTAAAAAAAAATCTAAAATTGTTGAAAATAAAAAAAGAATAATAAAAGAGTAGGTTTATATTAAATAAAGTGTTACATAACGTGCTGCATAACATATTACTTAACAGGTTACATAAGAAGCAGTACCGGTGGTATGAGGAGGGGCGTGGCTAACTACATCTAGACGATTCCATAACGGATGAATCGAGTACTGAAATAGGTCTCGATAATGGAAGAACTCCGAAACGCATCGACAAACTTAAGTGAAAGTGTTACGTTAGGATTGGCAGAAAATTGTACTGAAATTTATTTTACTAGTGAATATTAAGTCAGAAGAGCATGTTTGGAAATGTATTAGACATAGTGAAAAAATTTACTAAATGTAAAGTTTATGATTCATTTAAATTGAAATGTCAATAAAAGAAATAATGTAATTACGTTTTAATAAATGAACACAATCACTAAATTAGTTTTTAATTTCATTCTAACATTTTCAATGAACTAAGTTCAAAAACTACGTATTTTGGTTATTTGAATGCTTTGAATGGCAGCTCGGTACAGCCCTTACAATACACACTTCCAGCTTTTAAACATACATAATGACAAGGCTTTGAATAGTCTTGAACCTTTATACTATACATAGAGGTGAATTCATCAAAGCAATAAGTATACGTGAGCTTCAATCTACCTAATGGTCCTATCCACTCCTAACTACAGAAAGCTTTTCCGTGCATACTTGTACAAATAAACTAGCGAAACAAATATGGTTGCATTACTTTTCAAAAGCTAAATTTATTAAATGTTATCTTTTATCTTACATGCACCCTTTTCTGAGTTTTTAGAGATATTTTGTAGATAACGAATAAACGTTAATAAAAAAAGAGATGCGGTATAATCTATTTTCGGAAGACATATCGCTTTGTGTACTTTTTTGTATAGAAAAAATGATTCCAAAATCTTGAAATAAACATCAACTAACATTTTAAAATAATGTTCCTATTAAATAAATTAAAAGTCGTAACAAAATAGCACAACTAAAAATTTTTTTAAATTGTATATTTTAAGCGGGAAAAGTAATGTAAATTATGTATACTTCAATAGTGCTTTAGATAGAATAAAGGCTTCATCCCTCATTTTAAAGGTATTAATCTTCCAAAACTGTACGTTTTTTCGATAGTCGGAACTAAACAGAAGTCTAATATGGTATACAGGATGTTCCAAAATTAACAAAACATGATTTTTCTACTTTTAAAACGTAATGAAATATTATTAGTTTTACTAAAACCAATTGGTCAATTTAAAATACTTAAAATACAAGCTTAATAATTCGACCACGCAGCTGAACCGCTCACGTGAGTTGAGCCAATTTCCAAAATTAAGTTTCTAGGCCTATGTTTTAGGGTTTCAACCAACAATTTGGGAAATAGGTCTATTCAACACCCAATGGATTGCGTGCTTCGCACGCCAACCCCACGGTAGAATCCACCACATGGCTTTCAACCGGGTACTTCAATGGTATCTTACGTTTTGATAGATTTTGGGGGAACCAAGCGAGCTATAAGGTCGCGTAAAAAATCAAAATGTGCAGAATAACATCCTACATTTATTTTTGTAGAAAAAACTCAAAAACAAATTCATTCTCGTAGGAAAATCTCAAAAAATAGTTACTTTCGGTCAAAAAAAGTGATTGACGGATTTTTTTTTGGCTAACGAACTCGTCAGAACAACGTAGGCAACCAACATGTGTACCAAATTTGAACCAAAGCGGACTTAAAATGCGGCCGCTAGAGTGCGAACACATATATACACACATATATATATATATATGATTTTTAATGACACTCCAAAACGTGTTCTGGGGACCATGATCGGTGCTCATTTGCTACTCCCGACCTTGGGTGTTATAAGACCCCTGCAATAGCTCATTTTTCCTTTGGAAATTCGCTAATAACAAGCGAGTTAAGGAATTTAAAAAAAGCAATCTTGTAAATATAACTTTAAAATTTCTGTGCTGAGAAAATAACGTTTTATTGTTTGGTTATTGTAAAGTAGAGTAAGGGAAGATGTACTGAAATGTACGTAACCGAAACAGAGTGTTCTATAAAACTAAAAGTAATCCTACGTATTTATCAATTACAGTACAGAGATTATGTGCTTGAAGTATCATTTAACAATTAGGAATGTTCAATTTTGTATTTTTTAATTATTGTGACATTTGCCAACGATTGTGTGTAAAAATCGAACAGATTTTGTTCCGACCAGAGTCTGTCAACACGTTCTGGTGTGTGTGTTTTTATGTTTGTTATAATGTGTTTTTTTACTTCTTAGTTTCAGCTCTGAAATGTACAACGTGGATATTAAGGTTAATGGTATATTTTAGTTTCACATTGTCTTCTTTAACATAGGCCTAGATCTGTAGGTTTATGTTCTCTTAGTTTTTATTCACTTGATAACAAAATTTGATTCATATTCCCGATACGTCATGCTTTGATTTTAACTCAAAAATTATGAAACATTTCCGAATCCTATTACTTTAAATGAGCAATTTTTGTATCTATCTTTGTATCTGTCGCTGATCTCGAAAACGGCTCTAACGAATTTGATTAAAATTTGATTATAGGGGTTTTTTGACGTCAGGATCGTATGTCTGCAAAAATGCGCATAAACTAGGAAAAATGCGCATAAAATTTAAACTTTGAACTTCTTTTTATACCACCTTTCAAGTCACTTGAAGGCTAATAGATACAAATTATTTTTATACTACCTTTAAAGTCATTAAGTATTAGAATATTACATTATACATTAAAGATACAATCCAGATGTTAAGAATACTGAGCGATGCTCGGTCACCCAGGTACAAACGAGCCACAGATTAGCGAGAGCCTTTAGCGAGTTTTCCAACTGCGAGCAAAGCGAAGCAGCCATCTGAGGCCGTAGGCCGAGGCGGGGTTGGGGCAAAGCCCCTAGTAATTAACAATAAAAAGTACCCCGATTATTAGAATTTTAATTACTACTTACCAGTTAAAAACGTATGACGTAATTAATAAAAATGTAACTAAAGTTTCGCAAAACGAGTAATAGTCAAACTCGTTTCGATGACTAAGTAATCATCATCATCAGTTACGGTTAGAGTTACAAACTTTAAGTTATATAAATCGCAGTAACAAATTTGTAACATTCACTGATGACAAAGATTTGGGGAACGAAATTATTTGACTATAAAACGTTTATTTTGAGGAACTGTGACTTTGTGTGTGTTACTCTGATAAGTACAGTTTAAGTTTACATTTTATGTGATTAAAGTATTCCAATAATTAGCGAAATGTAAATTTGCATACTTAATTTTCAAATAGAACTATTAATTAATTGTTGTTTACTTACTCTGCTTACAAAAACTCACTTTCGGGAAATGTTAAACATCTATAGCTATGCAAATTCTTCCTTCAAGAGCTTGACAGTGTGCAAGTCTGTGCTAAATACATTTCAACACATTCTGCCGTATCTCTGAAGTGATCTGTTTGACCTTTACTGCTATAAAATCTTATTCGGGAGTGATGTTTCCAGTTTTATCAGAAGGCGTCACTTTTACCAGAAGACAAAGTTGAAATTCAGATTCAGCACTCCAAAAACCTTTAAACGTTAATGAAAAAACTATAGTTTATCCTGGATTTGCCACTTTATTCTATTATATTAAAGACCACTGGTATTTTCCGCTCGAGGCTTGAGCGCACAGTTTAAAGAACTATAAATGCGTTGAGTCAGCCGCGATCAGTTAGAAGCGTGGGAAGAACGTGACAACGTCGCACTAAGGCGATTGGAGCGTTCAAGGTCTCGGTGTACACAAGCCCGTTACTCAACGGTATTCTTTCGTGATCTTTACTGTAGTTACTGGACTCCAATAGGCAATCAAAAATAATTAATTACTCCACTACTATTAAAATGTTACAAATAAAAATATTAACTGCATGACAAATTTTAAATACTACACGATTGTTGTGATATTTTGCACATTTTAGGAAATACATTGTGACTAAACAATCAAATTAATGTTTTTGTTGACAAATTACATATGCAACTAAATCATTTCATCAAAAGTCAATATGAAACCAATTTTCCATTTAAAAAATTTTTTTCACTTTTAGTACAGAAAAGGTAGTAAAATTTTATTGAATCTACACATTGACAATGTTAAAAATAGTTGAACAGAGTTTTATTTTTTATTTCATTTTTATGTCTCCAGTTGCATTAAATTAAAAACAAAAAACATAAAACACCAGTGACGGAGTCGACCAGTGACCGGTGCAACGGTAGCATGACCTAAAGAAAACTGTTTTGAAATATGTTTAAACTGTGTTTTAAGTTTTTTGTTTTTAATTTTATATGTGCAATAATTCGTGTTTGATATGTGTGTATGTGTGTGTTTGCTAAATTATGACGTGCTCACATGTGAGTAAAATTTTATTTAAATTGTATAAACCTGAAAATGGGAACGTGTTCCTGAAACGCGCGTAGTTTTACACTACAGAAAATAAGTTGCAAGACGGAAAAAGGTATATATATTTATATTAATATTATACATATACATTACTTAGTTTATTTTTTAGTTTAGTACTGATTCGGTTTTCAAAGAGCTACATGTCGTTGTGACATATATGTGAATAAATGTGTTTTAATATTTGGAATTGTAGAAAGAGGAGTGAGATTTGGATTTTGTAAATCGGGGTTTTTATGGTTCCCAAGACGTGAATAACAGTCCCCAAAATCGATTTTATATTTTTTTGTCTGTCTTTTAAAAAATAGACGTAAAAAAAACCGTATTTATAAATTGAAACGTTTTACCCAAAGTTTTGGTTACTTTGTGAATTATCATGTTTAAAAGTTAGAGATATACGAGTCCTGTAGATAGCGTGTGAAGCGTGCAAGAAAAGAAAGACACTTTTTGACGTTTTCTTCAATACAAAATATGTAACATTCCAAAAGTCATATTTAAGTATAGGTTTAGTCAAAAAAGAATAGTTTGAATAAAAATTAAATTAAAATTCTAACAAATCATTTTAAAGCAAGATACAATGGCGGTGTATGCGTGCAGAAACATGGACGGAATTTATTCTCACCAAGGTTACATTCATGAATAGTTAAATTAGGCTAAAATTAAGTAATGTACAAGTGGGGCTATTTACATTTCAGGGTCAAAGACAATGTACAATGCTGCTTTGTTTTAATTAAAATTGTGCTATTTACAGCCGCTTAAGTTTGTTCTGTCGTAAGCATTTTCTGTTAAAATTACAAAATCATACTTTTAATTAATTAATGAAAATCTTTTTCAATCTTACGGGCAAATTCATTAGATACAAATAAGTAAAACATTATTTTAAAAAAATTCTATTTAAAAACAACAAACTTTATCTAGTCCTACCAAACAATGATGTGAGGCTTTAAAAAGTGTTAAATGTGTACAATTAAAAGGATTATAACTTAGTGCAATACATTTTACTTTCTCCCCCCTGTAGTAGTATATGGAGAAATTATTGTTTTTGTAAACATTTTCGAATTTAAATTTTTAGTGGAATTATCTGTTTTGATGCCCATTGAACCCCAAAAACTTGTTTAGTGGAATTATCTGTGTTGGTGCTCCCTGAACCCAAAAATATTTTTAGTGGAATTATTTGTTTTGGTGCTCCCTGAACCCAAAAGTGTGTTTTTTTTTGTGATGTCAGTCTGTGTGTCTGTTAGGATGTGTACAGAGCTGGAGACTAAAATAAAGGTCCGATTTTGATGAAATTTGGTATGTAGGTGTAGTTCTGGAATATCTCCAGGAATTTTTTTCATTTTTTCAAATTTTCTCAAAAACGGCTGTAACGATTTTGATAAAATTTGGCTTATTTGTAGTCCTTAATAATATATCCTTTCTAATATGCAAAAAAGTCCTAATTAACATATGCAAAAAACCGCATCTTTCTAAAAATTCTCGTTTGGGTAATAATAATAATTACTGATTATTGGGGATTTTTGTCAAAGAGAGAGTTGTTTTAAAAAAAAATTTCAAAACCTTTTTTCGTGCATCTATAAAGACCTAATTGACATGTTTGGTGCAAATTTGTTCGAAATCAAGCGAATAGTTTTCTCTCTAGCTAATAATAATAATAATATTTATTAGTTAATCTCCCACTTTAATATTACCTCTCCTACCTCTCCTACAATTATAAAGTCACATTTAATCTGTTTAATAATTTAAATATGTCTGTGAGAAAGTAAGTGCCAGTTCCTGGTACCGTTTATTTAGTAACAACAAAATAATATCACGTTGCTCATGTTTTGGTATTTTCAAACTGCTAAAGAACTAATGTAGGGGCTATATAATCTGGTTCCGGTTAGAAGTTGTTGAAAATGTATCTTTTTACAAACATTTTTGTTTACTTCATTCTGCCAAAGAAATTACATTCTTCTATAAACAACAAACTATATCTATCCGGGTCAATGACCTAATCCTAATGATACATTTTATAGAGCCTACAATTAACATTAATAAGTAGGCCTATACAAAAGTGAACACAACAGTACAGTGCTTGATCATAGTTGTATTGTTTTGATTTATTTGTCTTAAAACTCTAATATAAATCATGCGTCACCCAGCAAACAAGACAGAAAAAGTGCAACATTAAACATTTTACTCATAGACCAGAAATATATTTTTTATATAAAAAAAAAAAATCGTAGGTGTTTCAAAATAAACGATTTAAAAAAAAATACAATTATTATTTAGGCACAACTATGTTGTTAATTTTAAAAGTCACTCATGTAGTCATCTCAGTTGGCCTATAATTCTAAAATTGTCATAAGCTCAAACTTTTATGATAATAATTAAAAAATAAATAATTCAGACCAATAGCCGGAGATAGATCTTTCCATAAATGTCAGGAAACAGGTATGTTAGAACGGATTGGATGTCAATGCACATTATTGACATATAAATAACAACAACAAAAAAACTAATAATTACGAATGATTTTTTTTTAATATTCCCCAAAATCTATTCTAAACGACTTAAAATAATTAAAAATCTGCAAAGTATAATTTTAGAAATAGGAGTTTAAAATATGTCTTCACATATCTAACTTAAGTAATTAACCCTTTTCCTGGTATTCATAATTGACACCAAGTGCATCTTACCAGACCTCTTAAATGGCCTAATTTGTCACTTATATTCAAACTACGATAACTATTTAACTACTCATTCAATATACATTAATTTTTTACCATATCTTAATATTATATTGGCATATACAAAATAAAAGTTCTCTGAAAACGTTTCTGAAGTTAGTTTTAAAATATTGCTACAGATGGCGAAGTTATACGCATTTAAAGTTCAACTACGGATTAGTACGGAAAGCCGGGGAGTGGGAAAAAATAAATCGCTACGAGTTACTATGGGCATAGATCATGAATAATAATATAGATCATGCATCCATACGGGGGCTGTGTGCCGAAAAAAGTTTGTCGCGAAAATAGTACACGATCGCGCCGTGGGGTAGCGCTAGGGAGAAATCATTGGTAGCATTGGTGTTTCAAACAGCTTCCGTCGTTTCCCCAATAGATAGCGCCACTAAAGTCGAATTTCCAGTGGAACAAAATATTGCATTGGATCGGAGTTCTATTAGGTTATCCAAATACAATGCTTTGGTATACCAGGGAAAGGTTTAAAAGAATTAATAATTGTCTGCACGCAATAATAGGTTAACAACGGTTAAATTCCGTTTATATTAATACATCCGTTTCTATATTATATACGACAGTTCAATTCAAATAGATTAAAAATATCAGTTTGAACAGGAAATGTATTTTCATTTGGAAAAGCTGCCCCTCACATCACATGTAACACAAACTTTCAGCTTTCAGCTATTATTAATAACACGGCATTGAGCATTTATACGTACATAAAGAAGAGCTGAATCCTTCAAAGCATTAAGTATAAGTGAGCTCCAATCTACCTGATGGTCCAATCTATTCCTGAAATACAGAAAGCTTTTCAACGTACTCCTTTATAAATAGAATGACAAAAGAAAACTAGTTCAAAACATCACTTCATAGTTAATACATTTTATATCAATGTTTATCCTGGATATAGCCGTTTTCCATTTTGGAACTAAGTTCCTTAATGCGTTTTGCAGTAGGAGTTAACTAATGGAAGATGTAATGCGTAACGAAAAAAAGTGTTATTAATGGTTGCTATGGCAATGAAAAGTATAAAATACGAGTAATGAAAAAGCGTTATCAAATTGGTTGCTATGGCAATGAATGTACATTCAAGAAACATATGTTTTGGTGCATCAGTTTAAATTAGGAGACGATCCGTTCCGTCCGACGTAGTTCAAATATTATGGTCAAGCGCTGAAATCCATTCATTAAACATAAAATGTTAGTTCATCAGTCTAGCCCTAATCTGAAATTATTGTGTGTATATTTCATTTATTTTACCTGCATTAACGGCAACATACATAGAATAATTTTGGGTTAGGCCTAAAAAGTAACTTTAAGTCCAGGCCTAACCTAAAATTATTGTAAGTATGTTGCCGTTAAGACAGGTAAAATAAATTAAACATACATGCAACAATTTTAGGTTAGGAATAGAATTATGAACCAACATTTTCTTTTTATTGAATGTATTTACAATGAAGGGGCAGTTAACTATGTTTACCGTCTTAGCTTTGATGTTGTAATTAATTCTACACTTTTACGTATGGAAACAGTAAATATTTGTATAAAAAACAAACTAATAATAAACGGCATTTGAAACATTAAAATTATGTGTGTATGTTGCCGTTAATACCGGTAAAAGAATTGAAGAAAAAGCGTGATGAACTTCGTTCCTGACGGGGGTCCCACGACAGCAGTTATTAACTTTTGATGACATCTTTCTTTAAGCGTTAAAAAAATGTGTTTTTGACGATGTATTTCATTTCTCATGTTAGTTTGTGGTAAACATTGCAAACACCGTAGCATTAACTATTTCTCAGTCAGAAACCGATTGTGTTATCACCATGGCATGTTTCATAGATATTCTAACAAACATTTAGACGAGGCTTGTACATGAAACTTGTAGAAATCACTTGTACAAGATCAGTTTTAATTTACTATCTTGGAACGTTTTACACGAGGCTTTTTACAAGTGACTTTTAGAATCCACTACTACTCCCGTTTTCTTCGGGAAACAATAAAGTGACCTGTGAATCATGTGTAAATTTATGAGCTCAGAATTATGTGAAGTAGTTGAGGCTATTGACGATGTTATTTTTGAAGTGTTTGTGGTGTTAAGTGATGAACTCAAAGAAGTGTTAAATAAGGAGAGGATGATAATATGGGATAGAGATTGGATAGAACGAAGAGACGAGTGTGCGGCATCACAAACTGTGTTTCGTGAGACAGCTGTGAAAGATATTTTAGAATTAAAAAACTGTTACGAATTACCAACAAAAGTTTGAGGAATTGTTGCGATTGTGCTTGTATCTAATTTTCAAAAGAAATACAACAATGAGGAACGATATACCGTCAAGAACAAAGGTGGAAGCAACACTGTTTTGTATCTCTCTTTGCCATTTCGGCTTCCTATAAGTACCGTTTCACGTTTGTTACCAGAAGTTCTACCATATATTATTACTATGCTGTCTGAATACATATTGGTAAGTGGTATTTTTCGCTATATGAAATGAAATGAAATGAAAAATGCTTTATTTTGCAACAAAAAATATAGTAACACAATATTCTGTACATTTGCATTCCAAAAGCATAGCTTGATTAAGCTGTCATCTTGGTTGGGTAGTAATTTTAAACACAAAAACACACTTTACATCAAAGAAACTTAACACATTACGAATTTGCTGATCTTAAAAATAACAAACAACTTTAGAAAACATGTATTCAAAAAACAAATCTGGACTACTAATATACACATATTTATTAAATTACAAAACGGCAAAATATCTTCAAAATGTATTCCATTAACGATAATAATTAGAAATTAAATTCTTGAATTAAAGCCCATCTGTATTGCCATGCTTGTTGAGAGAATTTTGCAAGCCGCACCCAATCGTGCCCATTCAAATACTTTAAAACCTCTTCCTTACTTAGCTCATGCTTTTTAAATCACCTAAATCTGAAATCTTTTAAAATTGGACATTTTCCTATAAAATGGTATGTGTCCTCGAACTGATTTAAATTACAAAGAGAGCAATTATAATTTTGTTCCTTGACCCAAGGCTAATAATTTAAGTGAAGCAAATCTCCCCTACACTTAAAAATCCATTCAATTAATTTTGAACTAAATTCATCTCTAAAATAAGTCTTATCGCCAAGGTCAAAGCTACCTCTCTGTATAAGGCATGGTACTGACTTGCCCCAGCGGCTTGTATACATTTCTGCCTAGCATCGTCCCTTATCGCCTGCCATAAGGTCATCAGTTGTCCCCTTCATAGTCCCGAATCATCTGATAACGGCACAGAATGCCTATCAGCCAAATACTGCCACTCTCGAAACCAAAATAGTTTTTTTTCTAATTATTTCTTTTGATAACATCTTAGGTAGACGGTTATCGGCCATGTCCAGCACTTTTATTACGTATTTAAAATGTAACTTAAAGGCAAAAATAAATAATTTTTCAAAATTTGTCTCCAAAAAAAACATATAGTTTGGTGTGTTTTGTGGCAGAAACAGAGTCCGTTTGATAAAAAAACGTAACAGCTGTTCTACCGAATCATGTTCCCGATATCCCCACACTTGGGCTCCGTAACACATGATTGACCTGGCTACAGCTTTAAAACATTCCGATTTAGTTAATAGGGAAATACTTGCATGTCCCAACAAATTTACCCAAGCATGATTGATGGCATTTTTAGACGCTGTCAGTTTCTCTTCAAAATGGCATTGTAAAGACAACGCGGGGGTAAGAGTCATACCAAGATATTTATACTTGTTGACACATTCAATCCTTTCTCCTTTATAAAACCAACGCTCATGATACGATAATTTCCCCCCATTTCGAAAGACCATAATTTTAGATTTGTCCAAATTTATTTATTTTTCGCTATAACAAATATATAACAATTATTTTGGCACAGGGTATTATCACTAAATAAAAAAACAAAATAGAGAAAAGGTGTATTTAGTCGTTCACTGTACATAATAAATTAATTATCAATGTTCGAAAAATCAAATTTCTCACATTTTCTTTGAATGTTAATTCATGTTCTCGATCCTCTTCTTCAGAATACTTACTAGAAAGCATTGTTGATTTGCAATGGCTCGAGGTAAATGTTGAAGGAACGGGCAGTTACCAATTAAGTAATTCATTGTTTCTATTATTAACTGTTTGAGAATTAATTGAATATTCACAATATATGACTTTTCTTATTCAAATACCCAACTTCAGATCTCAAGCAGATAGTTATGTAGAAATATCCTTTCATTAGGTCGACAAGCACATAAAACATATTTCAAAACACATTTGCCAGGGTTAGGCTTCGTCGCAGGCGGCCCGATATGTTTAGTCAACCTACTTGCGTGGTTTGAAGTTTCTACTTTCCTTTCACCCTAATCCTTATCACTGGTGGGTTGTGATGCGTTAATAAATATCTTTAATTATAATTAATGTGTTGAATACAATATTTGCTGGGAAGGGAACCTTGTTGATTAATAGGTGTTTAATTTCAGTCTTTGCCAATTTGTAAATGACAAAACTCTTCCCACGAGTCCTTATAACGTCCATTCTGTAATAGGCTACGATGAAACTGCCTAGATATTTTAGGTACGTTTGAAATGATGAAACTTCCCCGCTCATTAAAGAGGATAGAGAAGGGTTGCTCCGCCAGACCAGAAATGCTGAAATTGCCCCTACCGCCCGGCCAGGCAGGTTAGGTTTGGTTGGTTTGGTTTTAGAAGACTGCAGTCACTGACAGGACGCTCGGGGCAATTTCAGCATTTCTAGTCTTGCGAGGCGACCCTTCCTAATCCTCTTTAATGAGCGGGGCAGATGACTCTTCAAAAGTACTCAAAATGTCGGGGCAGTTTCACTATGCCCCTGTAATATGTTTTTAGAAACATCTGAGTAGCCATGGTTGTTGGTGTTTCCTGAAATTCAAAACTACAATTCCCTGATTTTTTTTAGATAAGTTTTCTGTGAACTTTTTTTAAAGAAGAAAATCTTGTTTCGCCTATATAATAAATCGGGCAATCATTACAGCATGGTGTAGATGCCTGTTTTTGTTTCTGTTCAGTTTTGTATTAATAAGTTTATTCACTACTAGGGCCTTTGCCCTTTTTATCTTCCCAACCCATGTGGTGACATACGGTGATGCCAATGCAAACTACTTAATCCTTAATTTTGTTTATTATTTTTTAGTAGGAATGTTTACGGAAATGGTGATTGATTAGGACAAAGGCACTTGTATCTAAGTTGGGTGGGGGGAGGGTAGGTATGTAATGTAAGACATAGATCGAATAGACACGCAATATTTCCAACATTTGTCCACAAATCTCTAATTTTGTCCATCATTTTTAATTTTTTTCAATTTTTTAACTGGTATTTGAAATAATTTTCGTCATAAAAGGTAGCCTAAAATACTCTCTAAAAAGTCGTCTACATGTTAATTAAAGTTTTGGCACAATCAGTTCAGCTATTCCGACAAACAGACAGACAGACAGGCAGACAGACAGACAATTTATAAATGTGTGTTTAGGTGGTGGTAATGTGTGAATAACCTTATGAGCTTGGAAAAAACTTATGTGTTGAAATCACAGAGAAACACTTCTATTTTATTTATTTTATGCATAAATAGACTCAAGTTTGTTTGATGTTTTGAATGTGGTAACAACAACATTTTCTGACATCAATCATTTAGGTGTCTTATCCATTGGTCAGGGATATATGTTTCATAAATTCACTTCATGGGCGAAGTCAAATTGTTTCAGCGTGATGGAAAGAAGGCATGATTGGTATAAAAGAAATCAGGTATAATACCTATTTAATTAATTGTTAAAGTTATATAGTCCGTGGGTTGACTTGTTGAAAGTAATGGTTTATTTGGACATTTGACATCGTTTATATTCAAAATATGATACACAATGTTTCTAGAGTATATAGTAACTCTCAAAATCAAGAGAAAAACCCTAAGTTAACACATCTTTTAAAAACATAAAAGAATTATTATTATTATTTGTTATAATAATAGTAATGATGATCATTATTATTTTTCATTGTACTAGCTTTCACACCACCAGTGAGGTAACTTTAATTGGTAGTTTTTTTACTGTGGTTTTATTTATAAAAACTTACAAAGCATAATGATAACGTCCTCTCTAGATGACTAGTAACACTGAATCGTAAAATCATTGACCCAGGGCGGGAATAAGGTCAATAAGGTCTTATTCAAGACAAGGGCAAATATAAAAAGATGGGGTCAAGGGCGGATGTAACGGGACACTTTCACGATACAGGTCAATCTAAATAAAACTGGTTCCCAAAAAAGATGCTTCGAAAGATGTGCTAAGGCGCGTAAATTATTCGCTTTATAAATTATCATTTTTCGAAGCGTGTACAACGAAAAATAATAGTAATTATTACTGTTATTATTTCAAAACAAAAAATAACAATAATAGTTTGGTAATGTAATAAAACTTATAATAAACTATTCATCAATATCACGCAGTTTATATAAATTCAAAACCCATAAGGTGACTCTTACTATCTATTTACTAAACTATTTATTTCACACAAAACAATTACAGACAATAGTTTTAGAGAATTCAATTCTCTATAATTTTTATACGAAACTTTTTTTTTCTAAGACGCACCCAACCGAAGTTATTTGGAAAAAATGGAATTTGGCCACCATTTTCCAAGATGGCAGCGTGAGCTCAAAGTGGTGGGGGTCGCAAACTCAGTATGTTTTTTAGGGTGTCAAAATGTACTATATTACCACGTTGAATCTCTCCCGCATAAAAGTACCTGTTGCCTAGGCTATTGTGTATTCCAGATAAAATTACATTTCTGCTACATATTTTACAAAAACACAAAACATATCTTGAAATTATTATGTTACACACAAACACATATCGCTTCAATGCAATACCATTTTAGTGTATGTGTTATTATATTTTTAACTAGTATTTTGTTTGTCGTAATAAATTCACCGAATCTTCATTTCTTGCTTTTAAAGTTCATATAGATAAGGTAATGACAAAACAAAGTAGGCTCCAAAATGACACTCTATCGCAAAGGAAATGCGTTGTGTAGTAGCGCAGAAAAGGGCGTGAAAGTACTGAAGATATGCGAATGTGCGCGGTATCTACTGGGAAAATATTGAGTTAAACTAAGGCTTCACTGCACACTCACTTGATTTTACACCATTAAATCTCAGTATTTGTTAAACGTGTGACATTCTTCTCAAACTATAATTTATGACAGAATTATTTAAAAGCTTTATTGTAACTTTTAATATAGATATATTGCCAATGTATTCTTAGAAGAATTTAAACATCTGTTTTAAAATATAAAATCTTTTTTCTTTAATTTAACAAATTAATGTTAAAACAATTTTTTTTAGATATCTTTAAATGAACAATTAAATAAAATTGTAAAATGATAATGACAGAGGCAGAAGAAAATGCGTTTTTACAATACTCTTACAATTAGTTTTTCACATCCAAAACTTGTACAAAGGAACCATTTTGTTCTGCATATTTGATTCCCAAACTTTGACGGTGGACGTAAAGGTTAATAAACTTATAATTTTCATTCCTATTGAAATGAAAGTTCATTTTGTAAGCCCTACTTTAAAAAAGCTAAATTTAATAATAGGTCTACTGAATCTTGTTTTGATGTTAAAAAAACTTAAATGAAAAAACTAAACTCCTAATAGATTTATTTATTTGTTTGGTTGTCTGTACATTTTTCTGTTACGTCTAAATTTCCTAGGAAAAAAATGGTACGCATTTTCAATCTGACATTAAAATTTACATTTGATGATATTCTCGAGTGTGGCATCATTTCAAAGTGCTTTATGGTGTCTCTCGTATGGTGTTTCAAACAAAGTACGGACGAACGGTTAAGATGGAAGGATGAAACAATATTATTCCCAACTAAATCCACCCCAACTAACAACGTAAAAAATTGTTTAACTGTTAAGAGTTCCGGATAAAAAGTTTTCCAAAAATGAAGGGTCAATTCTCGGAATTTCAGAAAAATGTAAAAATAATATATGTCAGGTTGTACCCTTTTTTGAAGCACTATAATAGACAAATATTTTGGCAAAACCATAACCCATTTATCTTTATCAATTTCAAAATGGTAGCAATTTATGTGAAAAAATGTATATTAATTTTTGAATACCCTGTACTTTCTCTATCAATGTACATAGGTTTTCTCATATTTAAATTTCTTACACTACTTGAAATCAACGTAACTACAATATTTCACATGTGGAGTTTTTTTTTTGCAGAACAAACATTTTTAAACATTATATTTTTGTTTTATTTTTAAAATTCCAATTTAAAAAAAATAGCAACATACGACAAGTAGCATAAAATTTTAAAGTTCTTCTAATTCCTAACAAGTTTCCAATTTACACTTACCTCATCTCATATCCCTTTACTTTTTTGTAATTGCATGTTATTGCACTGCATGTTATGTTATTTTATTCACATGATTTCTCATTTTATTGGTTTTGTAATTTTTCAAGTTAAGTAATAGTTTGAAGTTAGACGTTTAATAAACGGTTCCAATATAAACGAATAAAGTAGTTTTTAACAAATAATTATTCACTTTTGTTAAAATAAAAATTGTATATAATGTTTTGAAATGTCTTTTTGGCGAAAAACCTCATCATATGGAATATTGTAGTAAAGCAAATTTCATGAAGAGTAAGACATTTGAATCGGAGAAAGGTTACGTGCATTCATAAAGACAGTACAGAGTATTCAAAAAATATATATTTTTGACAAAAATTGTAAACATTTTGAAATTTATAAAGGTAACTGAGTTCTGTTTTTGGCCAAAATATTTGTCTATTATAGCGCATTAATAAAAGTTCAACAATACATATGTTTAAGTTTGAAAATTCCAAGATTTGGATTAGTGGCCATCAGTTTTTGGAACAACCTATATCCGGAAAAGATTTAATATATATGTACGTTGATAGTTGTTATAGATTTAGTTTGGAATAATTTTGTTTCATTCTTCCAACTTAAGACGTTTTTCCGTAACCCGTTACGTGAGATACCCGTTATACATAATAGAGTGTTCTAAAACTTTGGGATAAGCAGTTTTGTAAGGATATTTTTTTAAACTTTATCTAAAATACACATTCGTCCAACAGGTGCATAAGTCACTTGAATTATTTAGTTCTCGAAGAAGAAAAATCGGTCTTTGCAAAATGTATGACAATTTCCTTGTTTTTTTTGTAAGTTTTCAATTTCATTTTAAACTTTTATTATTTTTAGTTTGAAATAATTTACCTGCTTACACGCTTCCTCAGCAAGGGTTAATTTTATTAAATTACAAGTGAAAGAACACGGACCAAGACCGGAGTTTGAACCCATTACCTTTATTTTTGTTATTTATACCACTTATATTGGTTTGTAGAACAATCATTTGAAAGTTAAAAGTGAGCAACACGTACAGAGTGCCTTATTTTAAAAATAATAATATTAAAAATATTTTCAAATCATAATTTTTCTGAAAGATAATAATTTTTCTACGGGATTTGTTTGTGATATTTTTTACAATCTTAAAAGCTGGTTGGAATGTTACGCTATGGGAAATTTTCAAAGACGGCGGAACCTTTTATTTCATGGCTCAAGTTTCAGAATAAATAGAAATTTAATGGAAATTAACAAATAAGTCTTGGCAAGCATTCAAATACTGTGTTTAGGATAGGTTCCCCTTTTTACAATCAGTGTATATGAAATTTAACTGAGTTAAGTATTCTTTAATTATGCAAATAAATTAATAATTACTTATTTAAAATTGCATCGCTTAATTTACCTTTGTTTTACAATAAGAGGAGAATGTGTGTATTTACAAAAATGTTGTAGTAAAAATTATTTTGATAAAGCTTTATTTGATAATACTTTTTGGATTTACAAAAAATGGAATTTAGTAGCCTACTTTGTAGAATTAATTAATTCAAATAAATTTAAAATTCTTAAAATAACTTGAATTTATTGTAACAACGCTTAGAATGGAAAACGAGCTTTTTACGGTTTTTTTAATTAGATAACATCCTTTGTGTTTCAAGGAGTAAATTTGGTTAGAGGATGTCTTCCACCTTTTGCTAGCAGAATTGAAAAAACTTACATTTCGTTTCTATTGCATAAATACTTATCAGTGTTTTTAAACAGACCTTTGCATTGCCCGCGTAGGATTATCCACTGAAATCTCCGTTTCCGAGGGAAAACAGTTTTTGTCCTGAAATTGAGGTAAATTAAAAAAGCATTTGAATAAAAGAACACACGATTAAAGTGAATGAGTTGTTTTTTGTGCTATTTAAAGAGGATTACCTATTCAACCTGGATTAATTTTGACGGGGAATGTTTTAAGGTGTCATCTTTAGAAATGAAGTTTCTTTTATGTAAATTACAATCTCGGGCTTATCGTTTGTCTAATCCTTTATATATTCTAAAATTCTAATATATTAATAGCAAACTGTTGTTTATATTGTTATAAAGAGTTTAAAACTAAATATACATATTGCATTATTACACAATTTTCATAAAACTAATTCTATGCAGTTTAGGAGATCCCTAAAATATTTCTCGAGAATTGGTAAGTATTTTTATGTTTTTGTTGCAATGGTTTTACTGATAATTATAAGATCACAGATTGGTCTAGCAATTATTATGTCACAGATCAACCACTTTTGGTCTAAAAATATGAGATATAATACTACTGCAGTAAATAATAGAATACATACTTTTGGTTCAAATACTGTTAACAATAAGCTGATACAAATTAAAGAAACCGCTAATACAAACAAAATATGCATACTTTTTCGGGTTTTTAAGGAAAAAGTAGTCAATTATGCTTTCTTGTGATTCTAAAAAGTACTATAAAATTAATCTTTTTTTTTTTTTAAATCTAATACATGTTAACATTGTTATGCATACATAGGCATAAATTCTTCTTTTTTTACACAAATGTAATTTTGTTTCTTATAATTTGAAATAAGTCATTATTAATTGTTTGCATACCTAAATACTTAACTCATGGTATATTTCCTAAAAACTTTTTGATTGTAAAAGGAGGTAAACTTTAATAATGAGCAGTATTTTTTTCATGCAAAGACGCTTTTGTTTATTTCCATTATAATTTATAATAATTATATATTTTGAAACTTGCGTCTTGAGTTAAAATTTTACGTTTCATTGAAAATTTGTAATTATGATTGGAGTATTTTGATCAAATAATACAATTTTTTAAATTTAAAATTATCATGTTCAAATTAATTTCTGTTATATAACCTTTTTTTTTAAATATCAGCTTTTTGTTGATTTATATTTATTTTATATATGTTTGTTTTACAATAAGATTGAATTTTTTTGTCTATGCATTTCAACTTTTTGAATTAATAATACCGTAAAGCGAAGATTCTATTAAAGTATTTTTGAAATCACGAATCGGAAAATTGATTATTTTTTAATTTGTTGCCCCTTACATAATTTCAAATTAACATAAAAGTCGTATTATGTGTGTTATTGAATTAATTGATTTAGGTTCATCTACGTATAGGTATATTGTTAAAAAGATGAAAACATAACCTATAAATTCAGATCAATAATATAACAATATACAGGGTGTCTTGCAACCATATGAACAATCTTTATCACGTTATTCAGCATATCAAAAAAAAAAAAAAAAAATGTAATGTAACATGTGTCCTATCTCATTCCGTTTTCGGTCTGTCTGTCTGTATGTGTTATTTACAAAATACTTCATATTTTTGGAAGTACAAAATATATTGAGCTCAAACTTTGTGCACACATTTTTTGCGTAACCTTTTATCACTGTACGGAAAATGAGAACATTATTTTAAATATTTTCAAAATGGCGACCGTTTAGAATTTTGTATGTCAAATATCTCAAAAACCGATAACTTTACAAAAAAATTACAGAAGACAAAAAAGTTTACTTTTTTAATGACAAACTCAATGGTTTTTTTTATTTTATCTGTAGCTCAATGGACAACAGAGATATTGTCAAAAAAAAAAAAGAAAGGAAAACTAACTGTATTTCTTGGTAGTTGTCAACAATACCCAGAATTACTCTAGAAACAAAATATTTTAAAGTTTTTTTGAGCTACAATAATAAGTTATCTACATAATGTTCCGAGCACTTTCTGAACTGATTCTACTGGTAAAAATAATGAAAAAAGTTCATATATTCATAGGTCTGAAAATGCTTCGTTAGAGAGTCACAGCTGGCGAAAGATTTCATCCGTGTTTCAGATTACTCACAGAAACGAATCCTTGTTGAAATATGTAGGGCGTTAATTAAGGTGTAAAATTTAATTTCAATAGGGATTTCTGATGTCCTTTGAGCTACAGACAAAATAAAAAAAACATTGAGTTTTTCATTAAAAAAGTAAACTTTTTTGTCTCGTGTAATTTTTTTGTAAAGTTAGCGGTTTTTAAGATATTTGACATTAAAAATTATAAACGGCCGCCATTTTGAAAATATTTAAAATAATGTTCTATTTTTCTGTACAGTGATAAAAGGTTACGCAACAAATAGGTGTACAAAGTTTGAGCTCAATATTTTTTCTACTTTCAAAAATATTAAATATTTTGTAAAAAACACCGACCGACCGAAAACGGAATGAGGTAGGACACATGTTATATTATATTTTTTGTTTCTTTTGACATGCTGAATGACGTGATAAAGTTTGTTCATATGGTTGCAAGACATCCTGTATAGAAACCTCGTCACTGTGTGAAACACGGAACGTTGAAGGCACTACTGAAATCTGACATTGTTGAACTAACTGTTGGCTTATTTCCAGGCTTTAAAAGAATGCTCTTATGCACTATTGCTCGCAACTGTCAGAATTAATACAGTTTTATGTGCATTGACTATAGAGTAGGTAAATCACTGCGCTGTGATATTTGTATTAATCAATGTTGTATCAAAATAGTTTTATGGAAACAGATTTGTATGAATTAAGCATTAGTTTGAATGTATATCATTACTAATTTAAAACAGTGTAAACTTCAATTAGTATCGTATGCCTATATTTTTTTTATTTTATTTTAAAAGTAATTTTTATTTTTATTTGAACAAATGAAAAACTATTTTATTTACTGTTTTAATTTTATAAAAAAATATGTTAATTTAAATCTAAAATAAATATAAAATACTCTGATTTAAAACACGGTGTTTTGAAAGTTTGACCATATTATAAAATACTTGTCAATGTATTACATTTGAGCAAAAACAAAAACACATATTCATAAATTTTATCTTATATAATTATTGATTATTTTTCTCACAAACTTAAGACATGAATATAAACAAAAAACGAAGTAAATCATAAAACTGCAACCAACATAAAAAAGTTAAATATTCCTGAGATGGATTACCAAAATATCATTGACACAAAAAAAACATTTTATCTGAATCTTAGTTCATTGGTGGATCTCAATTTATAATATCTTGACAAAATTAGAATATATATGATGCATACATACTCATATATCTTTGAAGTTAGGGCAAAAGGGCTTAAGTTTTTGTTAATGCAGAAATTGTTAACGGATTGTTATTGTATGAATAAAATATATATATTGTTTGTGATTCCAATGGTTTCGCGGTCAAACATCAATGGTAAAAACGTCGAAGTTATATAAAAAACAAATTTTCGTGTTTTTTAAAAAATAAATATATATACAAATACATATATACACATACATATTTATAATCTTATAAAAATTATGCAAAACATTCCAAGCTGGAGGACCAGGTAACTAGTCATATTCCGTCAGCTTGGAAGCGAGCCAACCACCGTTTGCTTTACTTCCACCCTCCTACCCTCAAACAACACATATGAAAAGTTACCTGGTCTAGCCGAGATTTGAACCCATTATCTTCTGATCAGGAAGATTCTACGCTATCCACTCAGCTATCATGGCTTGTCAATAAGAACTGAGAACAAAACAGCACTTGAGTTACGTGCTACCATACTGCCTATCTCGCCCCTTCTCTTAAATTATAATATATACTTCAATGCAAGCCATGAGTTTGTATTGTTAACAATTTCTGACTTAAGTATTTTTGCCCTAACTTAAAGGGCATACTGACATACACAATTAATTATGTATATTATGCATATTCACGCACACAAACATAAATTTGTTTACGATAAATTAATAATGTTTTAATAAATTCTGTTGGAAAAACTAGAAGCAATGATTTTAGTTTCCTAAAAAAAAACACCATTTCACAAGCTATAGTTACATTTATTTAGTTCTATGCCTAGGTAATACCTAGGTTAAACTATTTTTTTTTATATTTAAATCATTAAAATACATTTTAATATTAACTTGCTTTTGTGTCTATGGGGTACTGTAGCTCATTTAGACCAGCTCATTTTTTTAATTATTAAAATTGTTTTTTTTTATTATGTTAATGTATCATTTTCCAAGATACTACATTTAGTTTTGTTTTCTCTAATGCATTTTATGATTACATAAGTAGGAAAAATACACCGAGTTTTCCTGAACACAAAGAACAGTAAAGTTAACACTAATACAGTCGACGTTTTATACTGTCAAGCGTTGAGAGACAAAACTAATGAATTTTGAAAGTACATAATAACTAGTCTACATCCTTTTAAACTCTGACTTACAAAAGTTCTGTTTGTGTGTTACATTTAAAACCTCACAAATAAGAGATTATACAATATTGTTTGGTCTGAAATCAGTTACATTCTGGACAAATGTGTTTTGAAACAACCCCATTGATTTAGCTAAAGGATTACCACAAACCATACCCCTTCCTAGTCCTCGTTTCAGAAACTTAATCTCTTTGAAATTAAACAAAGCGAACAGTCAAAGCTTGGGTTGTTTTATACAATAAACTTTCCAAAGTAAAACAGAACTCATGTAATGAACTTCTAAATCCTTTTTATCTGATATTTTGTTTCTCGTGTATTTTGTAAATTAGTAATGATAATATACTGTGTTGAAAAGGATTTCAAGGTAACTCATTGAAGGGCGGTATAAATGTACACTTATCTAAAAACAACGTTAATCAAAGATTTTATAAAACGTTTTTACATAATATTTTATTTACCTTCATGGTAAAAATAGTATTTAATGAAACCTAGTTGCATTTCGAACAACTACCGAACTCGATGTTTCTCAACGAATATCGTTAAAACCGAATAACGTTATATTGAATCTTCAATTGTTACAATCAATATAAATTCAAATTTCGGAGTATTTTTTCTTAAATAGAAGTGTAAAATTTAACCTCGTAGGACTTAAAGGTTAAAGGTACTCGTCCAATCTGCTACAGTGGAAAAAATGAGCATCCTGCATAGTTAAGGCTACCTAAATTTGATTTACTGACTTATTCACTGCTTTTTTGAACTATCGTAAAATTATGACGCTAAGCAAAAAAAATAAAAAATAATAATAAAGTAATTAATACGAATCTGTAAGTAGTTTAGACCTTAAAATATTTACAGTTTCACATAAAAGCGTACATATTGTCTTTTGAATTAAATTTTATATGTTTTCCTGTATTTATTGCAATTTATGTTTTCGTTAAAATTAGATTGGTGATTTTTTACTAAAATAACAAAATAGAAAATTAAATTAATTGGAAATGTTAGAGAAAAAGAGAATATTTTGTAAAGACCAATGCTTTGTACTAAATACTTATCGAAGATATAATTTATGTCAAACTCGCCTCCTCTGAAACCATTGTCTGCCCTATGACCATATATATCTCCAGTGCCTTTCCACACCCTTTAATTATACCTACGCTAGCCAAGTAACTATTATCTGTTATAATTATTTATATCTGCTTATTTTAATTAGTGTGCTTATAGTTTCCTCGTAAATCTCGTCACTCGCGAAAAAACGTGTGTCTTTTTTCTTTACCAAGAATGTCCCTTCAAACCTTTAAACTTATATATGTAAATATAAAAAGGCATTTAAATTTTAACCAAAAAAACATTCGATAGAAAACTTTGTATTAAGAGACTCTAAAGACATTCATAATACCTTAGGTGTTATTTGTCCAGAATAGAGTTTAACACGTTTACACAAAATAAGACTATGGCTTGTGTTTAGACGAAAAGTGGAATCTAATAACTTTATAAAACGATGATAAATATACTTTTAAACATGAAATGGATTATCCAGTTTGATAACTTTACCTGTCATCATTATTACGTTAGAACTTAATTTAACAATACCTGAGAATATACAGTACTAACACATTTCTGTTTTCAAATAACATTGATTATATGTGAGGATGCGCTTGGTCGGGAAAGGATGTGGTAGTCTCGGTAACATTGGAAAGTCGGAAGTACTTACATATTAAAGTATCTTTCCATCCTGAACTGTAACTGTGTCCCTTAACGAAGTGTTAACTGAGTATAAAATTACGTATAACTCATTAAATGTCTGAAGTAATGTAATGTATGTCTGGATAAACATTTCAGTAAAATAAACCACATTCACGAATGCAAGGAAATATAATTTGCAGCAATTTAGTTAACAGAGGACATAATTGTGTAGACATAGTACACGATTGAAAGAAGTGGGAAATTGTTGAAGCGGTAGGTAAGGTGAATTAATATTTCAAAACCAGGTTAAGTTACACGGTGAAAGGGATAATGTCTGTAAAAATTCCACCTAGTGGTTAAACGTCTTTGCCTGGCTAGCTTAAAACACAAGCTTATTTTATGATTCATCTATTATTGACAAATTAATTATCAGACTAACACCAATAAAACCAATAGTACACTACTAAAACGTGATATAAAAAAGAAAAATGAATACACCACAATGCCATTCTCTCCATTGCTTGATAAATAAACTCGCACACATTTAAGAAACAAGGATGCAACATATTATCTTGTAGGACAAAAACATAGCCGGTTCTAGGGTCAAAAACAATTATTGTTGTAACATAAAGTATTTACAAAAATATATATTTTATAATTCCATTATTTTAGTTCCTATCCATTCTTTTTGTGTAATATTATGGATAATTTATTTTGTGTTATATAAATGTAAAATCATTGAAACGTTACGGTCTAGAACCATAATTAGAAGTCAGGCTAGGTGGCGCAATAAATCATTACGCTCTACTAATTAATATCATTAAGGTGGTTAACATTTATTGATCCATATTAAAGCGATCAAAGAGTAATTAATTACATAATAAAGTGTATTTCCAATACAATTATATGTACAAATAATAGCAGGTATAAAGGTTTTGGGTTTTAATTAATTAAAGATAGTGTGCAAATTAAATTCCATGTATACAAACTTT
Organism: Philaenus spumarius; assembly: GCA_018207615.1. Taxonomy (NCBI): domain Eukaryota; kingdom Metazoa; phylum Arthropoda; class Insecta; order Hemiptera; family Aphrophoridae; genus Philaenus; species Philaenus spumarius. The sequence continues at coordinate 73,521 of JAGFPH010006327.1, forward strand.
ATAGCTAAAATGAAAATGATAATTAGAAAAATAGTTTCCAAATATTAAAATGAAATTATATTTTATTCGCCATCTCTTAATACAATAAAAGAACTTTCAATTTCGTGAAATAAATAAACATGACGCACTACCTATGAACATTAAAACCAGGGGAGGTTTTTTAAAAATTAATTAACTTTTATTATGAAGTCGACTATATTTTAGAGCATAGTAAATATTCATTTACCTCTTGAATTATTCATTCTTAGCTCTTAGGTCACGAGTAATAAAACTGTTTATAGTATTCTTAAATTTGATTACCTTGGAATTAAACATGCTGCCATACATTTATTATTTTTATAGGAATAGTTAGTAATTTAGTAAATATTTTTGAGCTTGCACTGACAATAGTTTTTTTATATTACAGATAGTTTACCAACTTTAAATTTATTTAAAGTGAAGTTTATTTTGGAACTTTAACAAATTAAATAATTAAAAATATATTTGAATAGTTATCGAAAATTAAATTGTTGTAAGTTGTGTTAAAATAGTTTACTTGACAATACCTCTGAAATGGACATTGTGCTTCCTCAATTTTTTAAGTTGTGTTGAAATAGTTTTCTTATTAATGCCTCTGAAATGGACAGTGTGCTTTCTCATTTTATACGTTGTGTTAAAATAGTTTCCTTGGTAGTGTTGAAATAATCAAATTTTGTGTACTTTGCAAATTTGTTTTTATGCAGGATTTTTTATCAACCAAAATATTTTCTATAATATATTTTATATTTATCAGAATATCGCCATAGAAGTTTACGCTCCTCCCGTGTAGTTTAAAGCACACCTGGATTTTTTAAATAATATTTGAAATTAAATTAATAAATAAAATATTGCATAAGTGTTTTTTGAAGTTAGGTCGGTAACGAAACCCTGTCAGACTAATTATTTACTTAACCAATAAATCTTACAACAATAAAAACACATTTAAGATTTTAAATTCTGTTTGTAAAAGGAAAAAGCGTGCTATCATAATATGGAAATCAAATATTCAGGGTTCCTACTACACAAAAACCCAGGTTCTGTCCCACCAAATTCAAACAGGAAACCATCTACTACGAGGCTGCTTATTATTCATTAGCTTGTAGGTTTCTGCACACCCCATCAAATTACATTTTCTTGAATGGAATTTTAAACGTATTTCTTATATATTTCAATTTAACTGGGCCGTTTTAACAGATTCTTCTAGTTTTCTTATACTTTGAAATTGTTAGGTGAAAATATATAGAATATGTTGACTATTCAAGTAATGATTCCTATTATTATAATTCTAAAATAAGATTTAATGATTTTTGACATTTAAGTATTTCTACTGAAGCAAAAATGAAATATTTTTAAATTGTAGTTATAATCTTATTTAAATCATCTTATCAACGATATGCGACTCGATATTCTTATCAAAAATTATTTGTATTTTTATAGTTTAATAAAACGTAATTTAAATGGGTTTTTGTCGTTTTAAATTTTATTTATTAATAGCTAGTACTGGGTAGCAATATTTTTTTATAATATAACATTTCCAAATCGTAAGATTTAACTTTGTGCCCAACTTGAATTAAAAATGAGTTGACATAATCAATATATACAAAGAACCTCAATAACGTGTAAGGTAATGAATTTATGTTGTTTTATATATGCTCTAAAAGAAGTAATATGTCTTAATCGGTTAGTGTACTATACTATGTATGTTTAATATTTATTTACTTTTTTATATTTATTTTTTTTATATAAGTATAAATGTATGAGAATATATGGGAAATAATTGTATTGTAATGAGTATTATTTAAGTTTATTCAAATCACCACAAAAGGAATAACAAGAAAATGTAACGAGGTTGAGACAGAAAAATAACAGACGTGACAAATCTCTTATTATTCAAATTAATAAATGTACGTTTCTTAAAGTCATCGTTATCCAATATTCAGTTTAAGAAACGTGTTACAGCTGTCTCACGAGTAATAGCATTTTCAAAACACTGCACACGTAACTCATTAAAATACAAAACATACACAGTTTCACACACAATAACTCTACGTCCATTGGGACGTCGTCAAAAATAAAACAGCACACAAAAATACACAAAAAGTCCGACATTTTTACAACTTGTTGGCCAACATAATACATTACAATTAATTATTCAAAATAATTTTCAGCTGATAATCAGGGTTGCCAACTGCGAAGAACAGGTTATTCCGACAACGAGCAATTCCATTCAGCCGACTTGATTATTTCTTCATAGATAGGTTCTTCTTATTATTCTTTAACGTTTAAGGTTCTCTTATTATTATTGCATACAAAATAAAAAGAACAGCATTGAAACACGTAAAGTGGTAGAAACAGGTGTATGTTATAAAAAACCCACTATTTCCTGGTTTTAGCTGGTTTGATTATTTTTCTTATTAAAATAGCATTAAGTAAATTAATTTGATGATATCTCTAAAATTTTATAAGTGGTATTTCATTAGTGGTAGTATTAAGATACTAACCATTCGCCATTAAAGGAAACTGTGAGATATTATGCTAACAAACGACATAATTAATTTCGATTAATATTAATGACGTTAATTAATTACAACATCAATATAATACAATGAGTTGACGTCGTCAATAGCCGTACATTCAAATAAGGTGTAAGTTAATGAGTTTAGATTAATTTTTAATGTAAAAGAAGTAATTAATTTGTCTTAACGATTTAGTTTACTTATTTCTATAGTTGTTATTATAGGTTGTTATGTATCTATAATATACATTTACTTTGTCAACAAATATCTTTATAAAAGCATTTATAACACCATCATTACATAAAAAATAGGAAGAACATTATTGAAAGACTTCCAGTGGTAGAAACAGGAATTAATTCCGGGTTTTAACTATTTTGATTATTTCCCCTAATGTCCTTATTAAAATTGTAATTTACCTAACTTTAAATCAAATAAATTACCTCGACGTATAGTTTACTAAGGATTTACCATTAAATAAATGAAACTGTGCGTTATTAATAAAATATATAAAAAACGATAAAACAATGCGTTTAACTACTTGAAATATTCACAGCAGTAAAACGGGAACTGTGTTATCTATTTATTTCCGTACTAAGGGTAATAACGTGGTTTATAGGAAGGAACGAGTGATTTTGTTTATATTTTTTTATTAAAGTATAAGTCGTAAAACTAAACAAAACGAAAGCTATATGTGGTTTAGAAAATAATGATAATATTATTTCAGTAAACACTAAAATTCATACTATTATTTCAAATAATGTCAACAATAAGCTTAATTCTATCAAAGAAAGTTCTATAAACACCATTTGCAGACCATTTAAGGGTTTTATTTACTTTATCTTTTCCTGGATGCTATAATTTTGTTCGTAACTGTGGATGCAATGTGCAAAGTATGGCGCTAAAACCCTAGACAACTGTACGAATGCAGTTTCACTCATACGCGGGACAGTCAGTTGTGTGAATTGTTAAAGATGTAGATTTTTCTTCAACATGGGAATACGAGGTTGTAGCCCTAACAAGGAAAATCCACTAGAGCATAATCTTATCTGGATCTTGCAGATTTTTCTCGATGGATAATTATAGGCAAATTAACTAGACATGCAACGGTTTGAGCACTGGTGGGTTTATACTGTTATTGAAGTAGAAGTTATGAACTAAACAAAACGAAAGCTGTGTGCTTTGTAAAAAATGGTAATAATATTTTAGTAAATACTAGAATACGTACTCTCTGTTTCCAATACTGTGAAAAATAAGCTTAATCAAATAAAAGAAAAGGCTATAAACAGGATAAAATTAAGTTAGTTTTTAAGAATTTTGAATACATGTAAACATTTTTATGAATATGTAAATTTTTCTTATTTTTACACAAATGTAAATTAAGACATGCTTGTAGTTAATTTTGAATAAGTCATTATAAATTTGTTTGTATAATTAAAGAATAATTAACTAAAGGTATGTTTCCTAAAAAATTTTTGATGGTAAAAGGAGGCGAGCTTCCTCAAGATCAATATTTTTCTACAAGCCCAGATGCTTTTGTTTATTTCCATTACAACTTGTATTTATTTTTAAACCGGTTAAAATCTTCCGCATTCATTGAAAATTTGTTATTATGCTCCAAATATTTTTAAAAGAATACAATTGTTTTAATATAACATTTCCGTCTTCATCTTGATTTCTATTTTACAACTTATGTTGGTAAATTCCAGCTTTTGGTTCTTTTATATTTAAAGTAATATCAATTTACATGCCATTCACTACTCATCCAGTAGTTTTAAAACCCTTTGAGGATGATGATTATGTCATTGAAATGTGCATAAGTGTAGTACATACACATAACTTTACATTAAATTGTTCTGTTGTTGTTTTTCCCTTCTATTTGTAGTTCGGGGTTTCATTCAATCATTGTGAATTGGTCGCCATAGTGCTCTTCAATGCTATAATATATTAAAAAAATAATACTTACATTTTTGTTTCTTATGAAAACACTTTTTGGACATAATAATTTAAAGAGATGATTCTATCAAAGTATTTTTCTAATCACGAATCGAGAAGTAGATTTTATTATTATTATAAATGGTTTAAACTTTGCATAATTTTAAACAAACCTAATAAGTAGCGTTTTCTGTGTTGTTGATTTAATTAATTTAGGTTCATCTACCTATCATAAATATGTTTTTAAACAATGAACACTTAACATATAAATTCAGAGAAATAATATTTAAAAAATATGCAAACATCTTCAATGTGAAATACGAAACACTGGGTTTCTGCAGAAATCAAACATTTTGTAACACACTGTTGGTTTTTAGAATACAATATACGTCGATGGGCGAACACAAAAGCAAGGACTGCTCTTATGCACTATTATTGCTCGCAACCGTCTAATTAATTTAGCTTTGACTGCAGAATAGGTATCCTATTGCGATTTGATGTTTTTAGAATTCAGTGTTGCGTCAAACACTTTTGATACAAACTAATGTTCATGAATTAAGCAATTAGTTTAATTGTACTTCATTGTTAATTTAATCCTTACTGTAAACTTCAATTAGAATGGAATAAATTTGCATTATAATACTAGTTTATAAAAATAATGTTAATTTCAATAAAAATAAATAGCAGTTATTAGCGACTATTTTAAGCACGGATAATTAAATTGTGTTACCATATTTATATTCACTCAACCATATTCATTTGTCAATGAACTCCAGTTGAGCTTAAAATATAAATACATTTTATTAATTACTAGGAGGGACCGCTGCATGCTCCGCACGCCAACCCCGTTGGAACCTTCTATACACATAAAATTATGTTATGTTTTCTTTATAATAAAGGTGCCGTAATACATTTAGTATAGTTTGTGTTGTGTTTATATCTAAAACAGTGGCGTTGTTTTTCAAAAATACAAAAACATGCTTGTACCCCGATTTGATGTTGTGTCAAAATTTCAAAGCAATTGGCGAAGAACTTTCGGAGATTTTCGATTTTGAACAAACAAACATTTACACTTTTATTTGTATAGATTTGTAGCCTATATAATTATTGTTCAGTTTCTTTACAGACATTAGACAAAAAAGTAAAAAAAAAAACGAAATAAAACACCAAACTGCAACCAAAAAAAACTAAGTGAAATTGTTCTTATAAAAATATATATTTGACAAGGAGGGATGAACAAAATTTCAGATGCACAAAAATCCATTTGATCTGACTCCTAGTTCATTTGGTAGATCTCCGTTTATGGGAGTTATATACAAATCGTCATATATAGGTCAACTTAAACTTGTATAAAATATTTAAAGTGAATTTTAAAATGTTCTGCATTTTTATTGCTTTAGTTTGATTACTAATGAATTATTTTCCAAGTTACTACTTTCTGTGTGCCTTTTCTCTAATGAATTTTATGATTACATCAGAAATATTACTTGTACGTTGGCCTAAAGAGATTTGAAACAATTGAAAAAGTACATTGAGGCAAGAAAACACAGTTACCACAAAAAACAGTCAAAGTTTTATGCACTCGGACAAAACAAGTTAATTCTTAAAGTGCATATTATTGAATCTGCTTCCTTTTAAACTCTGACTTACAAAAGTTATGTTACATTTAAAATCTCACAGAGAATATCCAATACTGTTTGGTCTGAAATCCGTTACTTTCTGTACAAAAGTATTTTGAAACAACCCCATTGATTTAGCTAAGGGATTACCCACTAAACATACCCCTTCCTAGACCTCGTTTTAGAAACTGAATCTCTTTGAAATCAAACAAAGCGAACAGTCAAAGCTTGGGTTGTTTCATACAATAATCTTTGCAAAATACTTATGTAATGAACTTCTAAATACTTTTTATCAGATGTTTTGCGTCTCGTGTATTTTGTAAATTAATAATGATAATAATGTTATTCTGTTTGTTATTACGAGGTAACTCTTTGTATGGCGGTATAAATGTACACGTATTTAAAAACAATGTTAATTAAAGATATAATGAAACTTTTTTACAAAATATTTTATTTACCTTCATCGTTACAATAGTATATAATTAAATCTAGCTGAATTTTGTACAATTACAGAGGTCGAAGGCGATGGATTTTCGCCTTAAAAAAAAAATTATACAGAGGTCGATATTTTTCAACGAATTTCGTTAAAACCGCCCAGCCTTTAGTTGATATAATCAATATAAATTCAAATTCGGAACATATTTTCTTAAATAAAAGTGTAAACTTTAGGCTTCAGAAGGCTTAGAAGTACGTAATGGTTAAATAGGCTTTTCCGTACTTAAGGCTATCTACATTTGATTTATTAATCCATATGCTACATTCTTGAACTTGCATAAAACAATGAACTTAAAGCAACAAAAATAATAAATACGAGTCTGACAAAGTTGTTTAACCCTTACAATATTCGTAGATTTACTTCGAAGCAACTGCTGGTAAATTTTCTCCTCTGAATTAAACTTTATATTTTTGTATTATTATCTCAATCCTATTTTAGTTAAAATTTAATAATTTTGGTTTAAAAGAAATTACGGTTAAAAATGAAATTCATTGGATTTATTTTTTAAATTTTTTTTGGTTTAACGTCCAAATGAAGACGAGAACTACAGCCAATATCCCAGTCGGTATAGGTTAAAACTACCAGTAATTTGCAATACGGCTGATTTTTTTTATAAGTACCTTAAAGTATGTAAATTAACATAAAAAAAAATTACCGGTCTATCGATTTCCAAAAGTCGAAAAAAAAACGATTATCATTTTTTTTTCGATTATCCTTAATATTTCGAGTTGGGATGAAAATAGAGAAAAATTAAAACATACCACCGTGTAGGGGAGGTATTTTCAACAAAAAAGGTCATATGTATTTATTTCGTCCGAGCAATGATTTGTCTGGAAAAAAATCGATAGTGCAGGTATGTATTTTGCAACAGGGGAAATCACTAAAAGGG